>SJYC01072691.1:0-23171 GCA_006408675.1 Madoqua kirkii
TTTCTTGTTTGTGGGAAAAAGGCTTCAACCTCCTAGACCTTCCCTGAGTACCAATCAGTTCAGTTCAGTTCAGTTCAGTCACTCAGTCATGTCCGACTCTTTGTGACTCCATGAATCAGCATGACAGGCCTTCCTTGTTCATCACCAACTCCCGGAGTTCACTCAAACTCATGTCCATCGAGTCGGTGATGCCATCCAGCCATCTCATCCTCTGTTGGCCCCTTCTCCTCCTGCCCCCAGTCCCTCCCAGCATCAGGGTCTTTTCCAATCAGTCAACTCTTCTCAAGAGGTGGCCAAAGTACTGGAGTTTCAGCTTCAGCATCATTCCTTCCAAAGAACACGCAGGGATGATCTCCTTTAGAATGGACTGGTTGGATCTCCTTGCAGTCCAAGGGACTCTCAAGAGTCTTCTCCAACACCACAGTTCGAAAGCATCAATTCTTCGGCACTCAGCCTTCTTAATAGTCTAACTTTCACACCCATGCATGACCACAGGAAAAACCATAGCCTTGACTAGACGGACTTTTGTTGGCAAAGTAATGTTTCTGCTTTTGAATATGGTATCTAGGTTGGTCATAACTTTCCTTCCAAGGAGTAAGTTTCTGTTAATTTCATGGCTGCAATCACCATCTGCAGTGATTTTGGAGCCCCCCAAAATCAAGTCTGACACTGTTTCCACTGTTTCCCCATCTATTTCCCATGAAGTGATGGGACCAGATGCCATGATCTTAGTTTTCTGAATGTTGAGCTTTAAGCCAACTTTTTCACTCTCCTCTTTCACTTTCATCAAGAGGCTTTTTAGTTCCTCATCAATAGTCAGGTTCAAGGAGTTGCTAATCAGGGAAAGGAGGGGATGCAGAAATGAAAGAGGAATAGCTAAGAAACCACAGTGCAGCCTTGGAGTAGAGTCTTGGTTCCCGCTCAAGAGACACTCATTCCAATATCTTTGAGTTCTTCTGCAGGAACTAAGACTCCTATCCAGGTGGAAGATGGAACTGTATGCCAAGACCCTAGATTTCAGCCAGAAATCTCAATCTACCGTGACAGATTTGTGGAAGCACCACCCTATCATCTTACCACCAGCTGATCAAAAGAAAGTCACATACCCTGCAGCCCTCACCCCAAATGTTGCCTCTAAAATCTTCTCCCTGAAACCATCGGGAATTGAGCACAAGCCCCCTGTACTACTTGCTTGGCCCTGCAACAAACCTTTCTTTGCTTCACACCCCCACATTTCAGTTTATTTGGCCCTACTGTGCATGGGGCACACAGACTTGCATTTGGTGACAGGATCACAGGACTCTTTGGTGAGGCCATATGTGAAAAGTGCTGGTACAGGAGCAACACAACAAGTGAATAGCAGCTAACACTGTGGAGAGTCATCTGTCCTACGTGTGTGCTTTTTATATCCTCTGTGCCCACCACCTCTGGCCCCACTCCAGACCGGGAATGAGCCCCAGAGAGGTGCAGTAGGCAGGGACCCAGCGGCAATCACCGAGCTGGCTTTGGTCACCCTTCCTCCTTGACTGCTGCCACTCACTGTCAGCACTGTATAGGCTACGGTTGATGCACTGGGACTTACACAGGCCTGGGCCCTCCATCGATGCCCCTAATCTTTGCACCCACCCAGGAGACCAGGAGTTCCATCTCCCCTTGGTGGGACTGAGATGGGTGCCTTCTGTGGACTGGACATGAGGGGTGGGAGATGGGCCTGGGTCTGGGAGCCCAAGGGCTTTTCTGAGAATGAAGAGATGAATTGGAGGCTATTCTGAAGCCTCTGAACATCTCTTACCTCCTCATAGATTCTCAAGAATGAAGTTGTCCATCCTGCTGAGAAAGAGCAAGGGCAAAAGGAAGAGGCATGGGGTGGTAGGAGGCTGGGATTTCCCTTGGCTACCAGAAAGGGAATGACTGCTCACATTTGCAAGGATGTTACAATGAGCAGGAGGAGCAGAGCTGTGGACACAGGGCATCCATTCCTGGTTCTGATCACCCAGTAATATATACCCATCTACCCTGCTTGGGCTAACCAAACACCATAGACTGGGTGTCTTAAACCACAGATGTTTATTTTCTAACAATTATGGAGTAGCAAAGTCTGAGCTCAGGGCGCCAGCACAGTGGGGTTCTGGGAGGTGTGTCTCCCTGGCCTGCAGATGGTGGCCTTCTTACTATGTACTCACATAGCAGGAGGAAGCAGCAGACAGGGGGAGAAGAAGGGACTAAGAGAGGGAGAAGAAGAAGGAGAGAGGGAAGAGCCCTTGGATGTCTCTTCTTATAAGGGCACTAATCCTATCAGACCAAGGCACCATCCTAACACCTCATTTGACCTAAATTACCTCCTTATAAGCCCTATGCACAAACACAGTCAAATACAGGGTTACAGCTTCAACATACGAAGTTTGGGAGAAACTGATTTAGTTCATAGCAAATGGTAACATTTTCATTAAAATAGGAATTAAAAGTGTTACAAATAATTTCTAGACACTGTGGTGGTGCCATGCCTGTGATTACTACATTGAGGTAAGGATCTGGGTTCCTATCAGACCAAGGCACCATCCTAACACCTCATTTGACCTAAATTACCTCCTTATAAGCCCTATGCACAAACACAGTCAAATACAGGGTTACAGCTTCAACATATGAAGTTTGGGAGAAACTGATTTAGTTCATAGCAAATGGTAACATTTTCATTAAAATAGGAATTAAAAGTGTTACAAATAATTTCTAGACACTGTGGTGGTGCCATGCCTGTGATTACTACATTGAGGTAAGGATCTGGGATCTGATTCCAGATCCATTGTAAATCACCACCTGTTTCTGACCCACTACTAGAGACCCTTCCTGTGCCCAGGACGCTTCACTAACCCACCACAGAGCACTTTCCACCTGAACTGACAGGTAGCCTTGGAATCCTCAACACTGCTTCAGGTAGCTCTGATTACCCAGCTGCCTGTGGCCTCTGACTTAAAAACAACCTATTTCTCTTGTGTTAGAGAATGAGGTTTTCAAGACAGAGCAGGGTCTAGTACTCTTCTTGGTATGGAGCGGGCCCTGCAGAGGCTCTGGTGAATGATAACCTGGGGTGGAGTGGGTGGATACAGTCAGGTTTCTTACCTCTCCCATGGAGAGGATAATTCTTGTCTTGTTGCACCAGATTGTGGGCAGAATCTAAGGCGGCAATGCAGCAGCAAATGCTCGTCGTGGTAGCTGCTTCAAGCAAAGACTCAGGTGGGGCTTGACCCTGATTTGCTGCAGGATGAAATGTGAATATTGAGAGCAAATGCATGGGCACTGACCACGAGACAGATGCTGCCTAAGCTCTTTTCTCCTTCATTCCTCTCTATGAGAGGGGTTTTCTCGGTACATTAGATAGAGATTGGGATGCTGAGGCCAGGAACTTGCCAAGGTTGTGCTGATTGGTAGGAGGGCTTGGACACCGGTGGTTGTGGACACAGCAAGATTTGCCTCCTCCGAGGCCATCAAGGCTCTCCCAAGTACCCAGACTTTCTTGAGTGAACTGGGTGTGGATGCTGGCCTATCCACCTAGCCCAGAGCCCAGGGACCAGGCCCAGACTGTTTGGAGCTTTGAGGGACAGAGGAGATGGCAAGAGGGTGCAGCTCTGGGTGTTGGGGGGTTGGCAGTGGGATGATAGCTGAATGGGGCAGCTGGCTGGGCCCTGCATTCAGGGCTGTGATTGGAACACTGCTTGGCTTCTTTGGGGGAGGTTTTTGCCTGCTCTCAGCACAGCATTTGTTCCTTAAGAGAAGGGGGCTTTTGATGTGGGCTCCCTGGGAATTCAGACACATCGAGGCTCCCTGCCGTGGGTCCATGTTCCCTGCAGGCTGGCAGGAGATGCCTGTCAGGTCTTAGTGCTTGAGAACAACTCACAAACAAAACCAAACAAGACAAACTTATTGTTTTCTGTCCTCACTGGATTTGAACGGTAATGCACTTTTTTTTTTTTTTTCCAGAGCCTTTGGACACATACAGAAGAGAATAAAAAGCAAGTGAAGTGGTTGGTAAGCCCACCAGCCTGAGGAGCCCATGCTGGCCTTTCTGGCCCTTTCCTCAGGGACTGCAGTGCTGACCGTGGGAAAACGCTGCTGGTGGGGCCTGGGCAGGACGGCATTGTCCCGTGTCCCTCCCAGCCTGTAAATCCTCCTCAGCCAGAGCCTGAAGCGTCTGTGGGAAGATTGATGGGAACTCCATGAGTGTCAGCCATCCCTGCCCTGGGACCCTTGTGATTCAAGTCCCCCCGCAGAGAATCTGAAGCTGTCGCTTGCAGAACCAGTGACATTCCTGATCTGGAGAGGGGGGAATGTGGAGGATCTAGGGTCACCTCCAGGGGACCTGTGAGGTCAAGGGTGGCCAGAGCTCAGAGCCTGCCCTGGATCTGCTTGGCGGGAAGCGTCTCTGAATAATGAAACATTTATCTTCTTGCAGTCGTTCCTGTGGAGAAGGTCAAGGGGCAGGGCAGGGAGGGACCCCCTGAGGGACACCCCCCCCCCTCCGCTGCTGTACATGTCTGAGCAGAATGAGTGCCTTTTCTTATCACACCCTGACCTCCTGTATGTGCTGCTGCAGTTGTGGAAGAACTGCCTAGCATTTCAAGGAGTGATAATTTGGAGATTAATAATGACCCTGCCTTTTATCTCTGCAGGGGGAGATCTGAGGAATAGGCTTACGCTGAAGAAGGGGCTGCTATAAGAGAAAGAGCATTGTCTTTGGAGCCAGGATACCCTCTTGGTGGGCCTGTCATTTTCCTGCCCTGGGGGTTTGCTGGATGCCCTCCCTCTCTGAGCCTCAGTTCTCTCACCTATAAAATGGAAATAACTGTCATGCTGCCTGCATGCAGGAGGCCATCAGGGAAGGCCTTCAGTAACCAGAGCTGCGATCTTATCTGAGTCTCATGTGCAAACACAGGACCTGGCTTTTTCTACAGGATAGGAATTCTCATTTCCACCACCTGAATGGGGAGAACCAGTCTTGGAGGGGTTGAGCAGCTTGCCCGAGATTCCACGGTCAGTCTTAAACTCGGGTCTAGTCATTCAAGGCTCCTCCGGCCTCCTCATGATGTAATCTTACCTCCCTGCCTTCAGGTCCAGCCTGCCTGTGCTCAGAGCAGCAGCTGCCTCTGGCCAGTCGGGCCTCCATGACCTCCGGGACCTCCTCCTCCAGGCTGACCCTGAAGAACTTCTCCTCACTCAGATACTGGCCGCCTGCTGCCTTTCTCTGGTGACAGCCCAGCAGCCGTGCTGCAGGGTGCTCTAGATCGAGAACACTGTCCTCATTTCTTCTCCCTCCTCCTGAATGCCCTTGCTGGCAGGGACCGGGGCCACTTCTTACCAGCTCCAGGCCTATCTGAATGCAGGTGCTGGAAGGACTCCCCAAACCCTGGTGGCCAGGAGCCATGGACAAGCTCACAGCATGCCCTGGTGAGATTCCTTCTCAGACCTCTGGCTGAGTGTGTCTGCCTGTATGTGTCAAAAGTATATGGGGCCCTCCGCTTTCTGCTGGCTCTCAGACCTTTCTTCATTATCTTTTAAAGTAAAATATTTGGTGTGTGCAACAGAATATACAAGGTGTGACCGTGACACCAACACGTCGCCGAGCGCCGCTGCCTGATGGGCACCGCGGAGGGAGGAGCAGTTGGTGGAAGGTGTGGGGGTTAGACAATCAGGTATGGATCTGAACTCATCTTGACCGCTTACCACTTGTGTGACCTTGCAGCCACTGAGACCTCAGCGTGTTCAGCTGAAAATGGGGAGACAGATGGCCAGGGTCCTGGAGGACTGTTTTCTGAAATGCCTGTGGACCTTTGACTTTACTTTTCCTCCAGCTTCCTGTGCCAAGGCTGACTGTGGGTTCCCAGAGTCTGACCTGCAGACTCTGGCAGTGAGCCTTACCGTGCAACACGAGGGGGAGCTGGTCACCCAGGTATCTGCGGCTGCCCTGGCCATCAGTCCAAGCTTGGTGACACCCCTGCCTCGGGGCCCTTAGGTTTCTGCTGCAGCAAGAAGGGTCTTGCTGCATCCTAGGGGCTCCTAGTGTTGGATGCTGTCCCTCACTCGGTGGGCCCGGGAGCTGCTTGATGTCCCCAGGCCCCCACCTCTGAAGATGCGTGTGTGTGACATTCACAGACCTGCCCATCTCTCCTGACTCTGCCCCTGGGCCCACGTCGCCGTCACTGGCCGCTCCCCACTCTCCTTCAGAGCCTGTGGCTGCATGGCCGCCTCCTCACCAGGTGACGCCTCCTCACCAGGTGGCGCCTCCTCGCAGCCGCCTCTCAACTCCTCACGGGCTTGACGCATCTTGCCTTGGCCATAAATTACACACATCTGGTAATCTGAGGGAAATTTATGAACTCCTCTTTTGGCTGTGAATACACAACTTCTTTTCTCCTTCTTTTGAGCTGTGAGTGATGGGCTGCGCTGGGCTAGGTGAATTTCTGGGATGACGTCAGCAGAACCTGTCGAGATAACCGAAGACTCCAACGTATACATGAAAAATGGGGGGGGGTATGTTGCCACGGGCTGCTGGCTGGCATTTCCTGGCAGGCAGTGTGTGGGGAGGGGAGGGTACAATGGGCTGGGGGACACGCCTGCTGCACGTGCTGCAGGGGAGCCCTGGGCAGAGCAGGCTTGTGGGGCTGCGGGGCAGAATGGGGTGCAGATGGCTGGACCCGGCTGGACCCTGACGTCCCCAGCTGTGTGTCCTCCTACACGGGCCCCACCTCTCTGGGCGTCTCCCCTCACCCGTGCACTCCTCACATGCAAGGCTGTCTCAAAACTGGTGACGGTATCTGGGCAGGATGCTTGTCGTCTGGTGCAGAGCTGGGAGAGCCGCTTGGTGATGATGCAAGGATCACGACCCCCCCCTTCCAGACTCCTCTCTACCCATCTGAGTCACTCACACCCCCCGTATCCTGAAGGCACCATGGCTCTCTTTGGCTGCACACTTTGGCTGCACGCTCTGGGCTGGAGTTGTGTAATTCTCCCATTCCTGTGTGAGGGGGAGCTCTGGCCAGTGGGCAGAATGGTAGTTCTCTCTCTACGTGCCTGCGCACGGTAGCTGCCCAGTGAACGGTTACTGCCCTGGCTGGCTAGGATGTCAGACCTAGGTCCTCATTGACAGTGTTGTCTGGGTCCCCTGCTGAGTCAGAGAGCTCCCTTTCCCCCTGCCAGTCTGCACGATGCTGGCTGGCTAACTCTGCCTGCTTGAGATCATCTTGTGGGGCCACACAGACTGAAGGTGCACGGCAGGCCTTTGTTTGGAGACAGTCTTTCAGACCCTTCCTCAGTCTGCTCTTTCCCACTCTTCTTTCGCATCTCCTCCTAGGCTGGGTTCCTCCAACTCTCCATGTCCCCTACAGGGATGTGTCTCAGGTTTAGACCGGAGCATGTTCCTCCCCCAGGCAGCTCCACACTGCCCTCAGGCTAATGTCTGTACTTTCTTCCCTGTTGTAGGTCTTGGCTTTCCACGTTTGCTCCTTCTCACACTGTCTGTCCAGTCAGGTGAGCCGTGTGGCCTCTGACCCTTTCCTTACACCATCCGCTCCTCCTGGATCCCATCAACCTGCAGGTTCCTCCCTTGTCCTCCCATGAGGCTGTCCTGAGCACAGACTCTGGGACACAGAGCCACATCTCATCACTTGCTGGTCTCTGTCCTCATGGGGCTCCGGGTACCTCGAGGTGTCTGGCATCCCTGGAGCAAGCTGTGGGGCTGACAGGCCTGCTTGCTGGACAAAGGAACAGCCTGGACTTCCGTCCCCTCTGGACTCTTCTCAGGACTGAGCTCCTAGATGGTGCCCCCTCCCCTTTCCAGTTGGGTCTTCAATGGAAGATGCTAAGGGGTCAGCATGCTGCTGGAGCCTGTGGAGAGGGGAGCCAGGAGGAGCAGGTGGGGAGGGGACTGAGGGGGCTGGGGCCACACGTCCGGACACGGGCATGGGGAGGTTTGGGGCTCCCTTGGCTCTGAGTGGCGGCGTGGGAGGAACTGTAAGTACATATGCCTCCTACACACCAGGTATATTTAAGCACGTGCCAGGTGTGCAAGAGCCCACGGGGTGGCGTGGCTCCCCCTCTGGCCCCTCAGCCCGGGGTGAAATGTCTAACCTGTATCCTGGGCTCAGAGAGTGGTGGCTCAGGGACAGCCTTCCTCCCCAGAGACACCGGGCGTCTGGCAGATGGGGCAACCTTGCCCTGGCCTCCTGCGCCCCTGTACTGGCCAGACGGACATAGTCGGAACCCATAGGGAAGGCCATCTCTCACTCAACTGCTGGGGAGGGGCCAGGCTCCACAGCTTTGGCAGGATGGAGATTTGAAGCCAGTGCACATCTTTGTCCTGCCCGAGGCCTTGGCTTCCGGTGGTGCTTTATCTGTCTCATGGGGAGAAGCCCTCAGAGCTGGAGTTCCAGCTGCACCCCCAACGCTAACGCAAACCCTTGAGAGGAAGGTGAGTCAGGGCTCTGAGCTGTGGGCCCAGCCGTACCCTGCCTCTGTGAAGACCTCCAGGGCCAGCGGTGCGCGGGGGCTGCCCCTCCTCTCGGAGCCTAGCCAGGCAGGAGGGCTGCGAGGAGTAGTGCGGGGATGAGGGCAGGGCTCAGCACACCAAGGGCGTCGAGGACCACCAGTGTGGGGGCAGGGGCTGGGGAAGAGTGGGCTTGTACACTTCAGCCAGGCTCAGCCTGTTTCTCTCTGTTAAGCAGATTCTCTCATTTTCACCCCAGACCATTTCCTCCTTTGCCTCTCATCCTGAGACCGGCTACAGAGTGTCGCCTCAGCAGCCCTAGCTCAGGGGATGGGAGAAGGCTGAGAGCAGATGCCGTGGGCGCCGGGAAACCTCATAAATAAACGATGGTAGCACACCCTCCATCTTGAGGAATTTGGAGGAAAAACAGATGGTTGTAGCTGGGCGACATTTACTTTACTGTCTGTCAATATTTGAGAGGTTTTATTACTTTGCAGTTGCCAGGTTTTAGAATAAATTAAATGGCTAATGGAAATATTAACATAGAATTAATTTAACTAAACAAATAAAACAGGGTGGGTTGGTATGCTTTGTTTAGAACTTAAATATATTTTCAAAATGAAGCCTCTGGAAAGGGAGTAATTCCTTACTCATTTGGAGGAGCCAGCCAGTAGGTTTCACCAGCACTTTCTGGGTGCCAGGACCGGGGCTGGTGTTGGCACAGGAGCCAGGCTGGCCTGGGCATGCCCGCCACCCAGAGCTCCCAGCCCACAGACCCAGGTGTGGAAGACAGAGGTGGGCAGCGGCAACCGTGCCCAGTGATTCCACTGTGTATGTGGGGCTGGGAAGGAGGCCCAGAGGCGCTGGACTCTGCCTGCTATTTCTGTCCCTTCTTCCAATTCTGGGGTGCTTGTTCAGTGCCCGCATGGGTGCGTGTGTGTAGTTGTGACCGACTCTTTGTGACCCCATGGACTATAGTGAGCCAGGCTCCTCTGTCCGTGGGATCCTCCAGGCAAGAATACTGGAGTGGGTTTCCATTTCCTCCAGGGGATCTTCCCAGCCCAGGGACTGAATCCATGCCTCCTTGTGTCTCCTGCATTGCAGGTGGATTCTTTACCACTTGAGCCACTGGGGAAGCCCCTGCTTATACCTGGTTGGAGGTTAAAGATCTAGGGAATAATTAGTCATCAGCTACCGGCAGCAAGCTCCCAGTTAGGAAGGGGAGCAGAAAAGGAAACAGGTAACATTGTCTTCCCCGTTGCTCTCAGGGAGCCTGATTCTGCAGTAGCATCTCCTACTATTAGGCCTATGGGGACAGCCAGCACTGAGCTCCTCAGCACTGCTGGGGCTGCTCACTAGCCCAGTCAGATACTTTAAAATAACATGGTGCTAGAAATATGCACAGGGTGTCGGAAAAGTGTAAGGCAGAAGTTTTTCTTTCCTTCCCAAATGTTGATTGGGTGCTCATTGGAAGAAATATGGAAGCAATTCTTTGCTCAGCAACACTTGACTCCCTCATGGCTTGGTCTTTTTGCCTGAAATTGACCATTAGAAAGTCTTTTCTTGAACTAGAATGTTGCCTTCCTTGTGTGTCTTTTACAATTCAGGGATGACTAGTAATACCCATATCCTAATGGCTTACCTTAGAAACAGAAAAGTGGGTCTCTGAGGCTTTGGTTCTTGAAAAGAAGAAGGAAGCAGAGAGGCATGGGGCAGGCTGGGACATGGAAGAGAGCTGGCCGTTGTCAAGGACAGTTCACAGAATCTTTATTTAACACTCATAGCTTTCTGGACTGGGAAGACAGGCAGGATGCGAGCCAGGCAGAACTTTGAAAACCATACCCCGCCTTTGGATCTCATTCCATAAGGATGGGGGCCCAGGGAAAGATAAGGTCTGGCCTGTGCTTTAAGACAATGGCCTTGGTTGTGGTGGGTGGAGGGAGGGGTCTGCGTGGATATAGAGAGCCTTTGTGTCTGCCCTGGTCAGGGGAACCTTATGTAGGCAGGCAGGTGGGGCTGAGATGAGGTGAATGAGTGGGCAGTGTGTGTGGCTTGGGTGGAGGAAGGAAGGGTTTGTACGCTACCCCTGGGGGGTGCAGAGAGGCCCAGTGGGGTGGAGAAGAGTCTGGAGAGAGGCCTCGGTTGTGGATGTATTTGAGAATCATCACAAGAGAGGCCTGGCTGGCAGCAGGGAGCATTTGGAGAGAAAGACAAGGGTGTGGAGTATGTCCTGGGGCCTCAATGCTTGGAGGTGAAGGCCAATAGGCCAGTGCTGGGACCCTGTGGACCCACTGTAAGCTGATGGCTGGTCCCATGCAGCCCACTCGGACGGTGGGACACATTCCTAGAATCAATGTCTAACAGTTCCAGAGGGCCTGGTCTGTGTCCCCAGTACACAGTAAGTGTCTGTAGGTCCCCTGGGGAAGGACAGAGGGAGACCACTGACTGTCCTTGCTGTGGCCTTCAGGAGCCTTCCTCTCAGAGGTGTGTGCACTCCTCCAGGCAGTGGTTCTGGATTAACGCTGGTTTAGACCTGACACCGGGCCTGGGATTGGAGCTTCTTAGTGGAGCCTCTGTCCTCAGCCTTTCATCTTCCAACCCTGACTTATTCTGAGTGTATAAACGGAGCCATCTCTAGGCCTCTCTCTCTGGCCCCTGGGAACTCTGTGCTCTTTGAGTGTCTCCATAACTCTGCTTTGGGTGCTGTGGGCCACCACTTGGATCTTGTGGCTCCAATGTGCACTCCTGACTTCTGATGTTGGGTGCTGACTAACGGCCTCTGTTGAGTGGACTCCTGTTGATCTGCGGCTCCCAGGGAGCCTGATTCTGTGGCAGCCCCTCCTGCTGTCAGGCTGCATGGACAGCCTGCCCTTAGTTCCTCCGTGGTCCTGGCCACTTGCATCCCAGGCCTTCTCTGCCATGGGCCAGTTACCCAAGCCATTCACGGGCACCCAGCAGACTCCCCCTTGCAGGGGAGCACAGGCAGAGATGGGTATAGGAGGGGGTGTGGGCAGCAACCTGGCTGTAGGAGGCCTCATCTCACCCTCTGGGTGAGGCAGCTCTCTGCTGCTGGGAGCAGGGTCTGGTGGAGAGGCAGCTCCGAGCCCATCCTCCTGGCAGCCTGTCTGGGCATGCTGGCTCTGGGGAGGAGCTCTGCTCTCCAGATGCTGGGAGAGTTGTGAGCTTCCAGAGGAGGCAGGGGTCTGTTTGGTTTAATGCTGCTGAGGGCCAAGTGACAGTGTGGACAGGGATCTGTCCCTTGTTGTAGGGGAGTGTTGGGAACAGGCGTGAAGACTTGCCTTTTGAGTAAAAACCTCCCTGGAGTCTGGGAGTAGCCATCGCAGGCCCTGGGGAGAGCTCCAGGGATGAAAGGGAGGTGGGAAGTCTGTTGGTGGGGCGTCCACTGTGCCTTAGCAGGGCCTTTCTTTGAGCTTGGGCTTCAGGAGACATGACAGCTGTTCCTTTTCATCTCTGTGCTCCTTTCTGTCCTCGCCAAAATGCTCCGAGAAGGTCAGAGTGGAAAAAGGGAGGAAAAGGAGGAGGGATTCACAGTGCCGAGGGAGGGCTTGGTGCAAGTTTCCTCAGAGCCCTCAGGGAGATGCCATCTGCGGAGGGGTGACTGAGGAGCCATGGCCTAGTTTGTGGGTGTAGGCAGCTCACTCTCCCTTCATGGAGCTGGGTCCCAGCCTGTCTACCAAGGATGGCACTGCTCCAGCTTTTATTAAATCAAGAGAGGAAAACATTTTTGCAAGAGGCTAAATAGAACTTAATTGGCCATGTGGTAGGAATCAACAGAGGACACTTCCCACCAGCCTTTGAAGGCTTTAGTGGTGGACGAGGCCGGGCTGTCTCCACTGTGACCCGCAGCTTGGTTCTAAGCCTTGACACTGAGATCTGCAGACCGTCCCTGACTGGGTTGGAGCCTGCACAGCACATCCTGGGTAGACGCTCAACTTCAGGGGCTGGACTGAGGGCTCTATGGAGTCCCGGAGAGCCTTTCGCTTCTCAACCCCTCTGGAACTCCTTGGAAGGTGCCCTGAAGTTCACAGCCCAGGGGCCCAGGGAAGGGTGGCGATGTAGCTGGAAGAACTTGCTGGGGGCTCAACCAGCTTCTCTGCTGTCTTCGTCCATATTCTCAGGTCTTGTGCCCAAATATCCAGTAGCTGTGTAAAGTAGAGCTTGAAGTGTGGAGAAAGGGCACGCTTAGTGGGGACACTGCACTAGTGTTAGAATTCTTCAGATACATTAGAGACGTCCCTGGTCATCCAGTAGCTAAGACTCTGCACTCCCAACTAGGGGTCCTGGCTTTGATCCCTGGTCAGGGAACTAGATCCTATGTACCGCCACTAAGTACAGAGTAGGAAATGGCAACGCACTCCAGTATTCTTGTCTGGAGAATCTCCTGGACAGAGGAGCCTGGAGGGCTCCAGTCCATGGTGTTGCAGAAGAGTTCACAGAGTGAGTAACATAACATTACCGCATCTGAAGTCTCCCCGTGCTGCAACTGAGATTCAGCGCAGCCAAATAAATAAATATTAAAAAAACAAATGACTAGAATTCTTTAAGTATTTTAAAGCTGCGTGGTATTTCCCCTGGGGACGCACCATAACACACAGACCAACCTCTGTTGTCGAGAGTTCTGGGTGTTTTAGTGCCCGATCTTGTCACTTCTCAGGCAAAGTCCTTGCTGGAGGCATACGCGGTGGTCACGCCCTGCGCGGCCCCTGCGCAGCCTCACGCCCTGGCTTTGCACTCTCCACAGCAGCTGCAGAGCCCCACTTCCAGCCTCCGCTTCCACACCTCCCCACCAACAGGAGCCCCTGGGGACCTCTTGTGTACGTGTGCAGGTCCTATTCCTGTCCTTCTCCCACGACTGCTGCTGGCACAGGCTGTGTGGAACTGTGGAGCTTGGTGAACTGTGGACCCTGGAGTGTGGGCCATCAGCAAAATCCCCTGCTCCCAGCTACTTTGTCACATAGGAGAGCCACATCGTGCCTCTGGGGCACAGCCATCCTGGGGAGGGGGCTCCGTGAGCTCCAGAGTCGTGACAGCTGGCATCCTCATGCTGAGGATGCGGCCACAGCCCAGCCAGCCTGGCGAGCCCCTACCTGCTCAGCGCTTCTCATGCTGGCCTTGAGAGCGCAGCAGTTCAGCTTCTCAGCTGTAAAATGGGTAAGGGATTCACAGGAGGATTAAAAAGCAAGGGACAAGTGTGACTCCCCCTCCCTCCTCCCTTGGTGATGCTCTGGGTCCCTGGCAGTGTGCCACACCCCCCGCCCCTGGCCCTTTCTCCCTTCCTGGGACCTAGGGCTCTCATGATGCTGCTGCCCCATTCTGCAGAGGCTGAGCTTCCTCATGGCTCTGAGCGTGTATGCCTCTCTGGGTAGGGGGTGAAACCTCTTAGACACAGATGGTGGATCTTGTTTGAAAATGGTAAGGACCCTCTAAGGTAAGGCTTCCTAGCTGGCACTAGTGGTAAAAATCCCACTTGCCAATACATGAGACGTAAGAGACTCGGAAGATCCCCTGGAGGAGGAAACGACAACCCACTCCAGTGTCCTTGTCTGGAGAATCCCACGGACAGAGGAAACTGGGCAGCTACAGTCCATAGGGTCCCGAAGAGTCGGACACGATTGAAGTGAGTTAGCATGCATGCACGCAAGCAGCACTCTAGATAACCCTTCCTTCATAAACACCGCAGTGTGCAGCACCAGCTTTCTGATGTAAAGCTGGCCTTGTCTGACTTAGTTCCCACAAGGATTTGACCAGGTCCCTATTGTCCTCTCCATTTCATAGATGAGATAACTCAAGTCCAGAGAGGTTGAGGGACCTGCCCAAGGCTGCACAGCTACTCACAGGTGAGGATGAGACTTAAACAGAGCTGGCTGCTGGTGACCAGGGTGCTCCATGGTGAGATTCTGGAGCTTCTTAGGGGCCCCCAGGGCACATCCAGCCTGTGTGTCATTTAAGTACACATCTTTGAACTGTGTCATCATGAGGCTACCACGGTGTCATCAGTGACAGGCCGCCTTCAGCGTGTGGGTCCTGGGCTGGACCTGGGTTTGGAGCTGCGTCATCCTGACGCTAGCTGTGTACTCTTGGGTACGTGATAAACCTTTCTGTGTCTCAGTTTCCTCCATCAGGGTTTACGGGACTTAATACATGTGAAGAGCTTACAAGAGGGCCTGGCACATGAAAAGCCATTGTTAATACTAGTCCTTCTTATGTTTATCCTTTAGCTCCAGAAACTTGCAATGTTTTTCTATAAGCAAAAGGGCTTCTGGCTATACTAATGGAGCCCCTGATGGTTTGAGTTGAACAAACAGGTGGGCATAGCTGGGCAGCAGGTGTGTTCTGTGAGCAGCTGATCACACGTGGAGGCTTAGGTGCAGCGTCCTGGTGGGCTGGTGGGGTATTGCCTGGGTAGAGGCTCTTCCAGATGTGTGCCAGGAGGGCCAGATGTGGGGAAGCCTCTTCAGTTGCCCTTTAATTTTTAAAATGTTTGATTTGCTTTACTGAACAATATGTTGTACAGTTTTCTCATATGGTAAATTTTCTTATCGAAAAAAATTCTGTTGATAAATATTTCTTATACATTTTATATTACATTTTTTGGCTTAAAAATATTGTTTTTTAAATTTTCTTTGTTCTATTTTAAATAGGGAACATGTAGAGGTTGTGAAAACAATTGCGTGACAGTGAGAAGGTGGTTAAGTCTCCCTCTCGCCCTGACTGGCAGCCCCTCCCGTCTGATGCTTCACCGTTGCCACCTTCTGCGCTCTGCCAGAAGTGTTCTTTTCCTATGTAATCCAGCATGTTCTTCTTCCTCATCTGCCATGTGTGGGGAGCTGCACCTTGCTCCTTTCACCCGTCGATAGATCGTGGGTACAGACGGAGATAAGCACCCAAGGAATGACTCCCACTGTAGTGACTGCCAGCTTCCCATGTTGAGATGACCATATAATTCACCATATAATTCAACTTGCCTGCCCTTCACAACGGTGTTTGGGTTGATGAATAGTTAAGGATAGCATCTCTGATTCAATGAACTTGGGTCTGAGCAAACTCTAGGAGAGAGTGAAGGACTGGGAACCTTGGCTTGCTGCAGTCCATGGGGTTGCAAAGAGTCAGACCCGACTTAGTGAATGCACAGCAACAGTAAGGAAACATGATGGTAAAGATACATCCCGAGTCACAGTGGCCTAATACAGGGGCAGTTATTTTTTTGTCACTGAAGGTCCCAAACAGCGATTTGATCAGCTGTTGGCTCCTGGCTCAGATGGTGAAGGATTTGCCTACAATGCAGGAGACTCAGGTTTGATCCCTGGGTGGGAAGATGCCCCAGGGGAGGGAATGGCTAGCTACTCGAGTATTCTTGCCTGGAGAATCATCCATGGGATTGAAAAAAGTAGGACATGACTGAGCGACTAACACTTACACTTTCACTCAGCTCCTCTCCGAGGGAGGCACTTGGGGCCTCCACCAGTGCTCCGCCAGCATGTCCACGTGGCAGCTTCCACAGAGTCTTGGGAGGACAGAGTTGGGAGCGTTAGCACAGGGGTGTTTTGGGGCTGCCCACATGCTCCTGCCAGGGTTTGCTATCTGCCAAGAGGCAGACTTGAATCTGGTTGAATGCTCAGAGCAAAGAGAAAGGTGTTTGGGGATCAGCTATCTCTTTGCCCAGTGGTTCTTGTTCTTTTCTCTAAAACCAAGGCTTCTCCAGAAACTTGCAATGTTTTTTCTATAAGCAAAAGGGCTTCTGGCTATACTAATGGAGCCCCTGATGGTTTGAGTTGAACAAACAGGTGGGCATAGCTGGGCAGCAGGTGTGTTCTGTGAGCAGCTGATCACACGTGGAGGCTTAGGTGCAGCGTCCTGGTGGGCTGGTGGGGTATTGCCTGGGTAGAGGCTCTTCCAGATGTGTGCCAGGAGGGCCAGATGTGGGGAAGCCTCTTCAGTTGCCCTTTAATTTTTAAAATGTTTGATTTGCTTTACTGAACAATATGTTGTACAGTTTTCTCATATGGTAAATTTTCTTATCGAAAAAAATTCTGTTGATAAATATTTCTTATACATTTTATATTACATTTTTTGGCTTAAAAATATTGTTTTTTAAATTTTCTTTGTTCTATTTTAAATAGGGAACATGTAGAGGTTGTGAAAACAATTGCGTGACAGTGAGAAGGTGGTTAAGTCTCCCTCTCGCCCTGACTGGCAGCCCCTCCCGTCTGATGCTTCACCGTTGCCACCTTCTGCGCTCTGCCAGAAGTGTTCTTTTCCTATGTAATCCAGCATGTTCTTCTTCCTCATCTGCCATGTGTGGGGAGCTGCACCTTGCTCCTTTCACCCGTCGATAGATCGTGGGTACAGACGGAGATAAGCACCCAAGGAATGACTCCCACTGTAGTGACTGCCAGCTTCCCATGTTGAGATGACCATATAATTCACCATATAATTCAACTTGCCTGCCCTTCACAACGGTGTTTGGGTTGATGAATAGTTAAGGATAGCATCTCTGATTCAATGAACTTGGGTCTGAGCAAACTCTAGGAGAGAGTGAAGGACTGGGAACCTTGGCTTGCTGCAGTCCATGGGGTTGCAAAGAGTCAGACCCGACTTAGTGAATGCACAGCAACAGTAAGGAAACATGATGGTAAAGATACATCCCGAGTCACAGTGGCCTAATACAGGGGCAGTTATTTTTTTGTCACTGAAGGTCCCAAACAGCGATTTGATCAGCTGTTGGCTCCTGGCTCAGATGGTGAAGGATTTGCCTACAATGCAGGAGACTCAGGTTTGATCCCTGGGTGGGAAGATGCCCCAGGGGAGGGAATGGCTAGCTACTCGAGTATTCTTGCCTGGAGAATCATCCATGGGATTGAAAAAAGTAGGACATGACTGAGCGACTAACACTTACACTTTCACTCAGCTCCTCTCCGAGGGAGGCACTTGGGGCCTCCACCAGTGCTCCGCCAGCATGTCCACGTGGCAGCTTCCACAGAGTCTTGGGAGGACAGAGTTGGGAGCGTTAGCACAGGGGTGTTTTGGGGCTGCCCACATGCTCCTGCCAGGGTTTGCTATCTGCCAAGAGGCAGACTTGAATCTGGTTGAATGCTCAGAGCAAAGAGAAAGGTGTTTGGGGATCAGCTATCTCTTTGCCCAGTGGTTCTTGTTCTTTTCTCTAAAACCAAGGCTACGGAGTAAGATGGGAACTCCCCAACTTCACAAAAATATGTTGCTGTTGTGTTTTTTAGGCCACGGTGTGGGTCTGAGCTGGCATACCTGCATCCCACTGTTGTGGGAGTTGCTGGGGTCCGAGGGTAGGTACATGGACATCTAAGGGCCTGGGAAGCCTAGTTTTAAGCAGTGCCTGATCCATGAGAAACCAGGGTGTGCCCCCAACAGAGGGGAGGCAGAAGGTCCATTCTGCCTCTCTCTGCTCTGCCCTGACCTCATCTCAACTCTTTTTACACATGGGGCAAAGCTCTTGCCTAGGCGTAGAGGCCCTGAGGGTGAATAAAATAGGTACCAGGCTCCATGGGTGCATACCTTAGGGCCCCTCTGGGGGCGCAGTAAAATCACCTGGGTGTTTTTTAAACACTGCTTTAGACATGTTGACTCCTTTGATCTGGGTGGGCCTAGGTGATGGCATTTTTCTAGAAACCTCTAGGAGCCCTGATGATCCTAACATGGGTCCAGGCTGGGGACCACTCTAGGAAGAGAAGTGACCACCAGCAGCTCCATGTCAAAGTGGGTGACAGTGACCGTCATAGTGGCAAGGCCCCTGAAAACCCACAGGGACCTGCGAGAGGGGGAGGGGCCTGGACACCTGCCAGGCATTCTCTCCATGCCAGGAAGTTTACACATTATCTCATTTGATGGGCACCCTGAGAGGATCATCCCAGTGTACAGACTGAGGAAATGAGGTCCAAGAAGCCTAAGGACACACAGGGTGGTTTTGAACTTAAGCTGGCCTGACTTCAGCGTTGGGCCGTCACCACGGCAACCTGTTCCAGGTGAACTAATTGGTCTGGGATTTGGCTCTATTGCAGGTGGCTCTGGTGCAGTGGGATTTTGACACAGCTGAGCCCACCTGGCTTTGGGTGAAAGGGTAGACTGGAGATTGTGTGTCCGAGTCAGTGTGTGTATGTCTGTGTATGTGTGTATATTTCTATGTGTTAATATGTCTTTGTGTGTGTGCCTGTGTGTATGTCTATGTGTGTAGTTGTGTATGCTTGTGTGTGTGTGTGTATATTTCTGTGTGTGTATATGTCTTTGTGTGTGTCTCTGTGTGTGTCTGTGTATGTATGTAGTATGTCTCTGTTGTGTGTATTTAGGCGTGTATGTCTGTGTGTGTATGTCTGTGTGTATGTGTATGTAGGTGTGTATGTCTCTATGTGTGTGTGTCTGTGTGTGTATGCAGGTGTGTATCTCTGTGTGTGTGTGTGTGTGTGTATTTAGGTGTATATATCTCTGTGTGTGTGTGTCTATGTGTGTATGTGTGTATGTCTGTATGTGTGTGTATGTATGTCTGTGTGTGTGTCTGTGCATGTGTGTATGTGCTCACCCAGGGTGTCTGTGCATATGTGTATGGGCTTGCCCAAATATCCTGTGGAAAATCCAGATTCCCAGGCCCTTCTATGGTTCTGATTCTGAGATCTGGGCAGGAGAATCTGTATTCTGAGGCAGATGGTCTGCTGAGCCACATGGAGATCCCTGGGATCTTTCTGTCTCTGAAAAACAAGGGTTTATTATTAACCAGACCACGGTGGAAGAGTCTGAATCATGTCCTGGGACAAAATCATTTTTTCAGTCAAGCCTGATGGAACACGGGGATGGCAGTGCGTGGGAGCCCTGGGGTGGGGGGTTGGGGGGGGCATTCATGTTTGCTGAGCACTTGCCAGGAGCCCGCTGCTGGCCTTGGCACTGGCCTACCTCACCTCACAGCCCCTCACAGCAGCCTTATGAGGAAGGTATTATTATTTCTCCCCAATTTCCCGACGAGGAAAATTCTTCATACCTTGCTACTTAACAGCCCATTTCAAACCTTAGTGACTGAAACAAAACCGTTATTCATTTTACTCAGGAACCATCCATCTGGGAGGCTTCCCTGGCGGCTCAGATGGTGAAGAATCTGCCTGCAATGCAGGAGACCCAGGTTTGATCCCTGGGTCAGGAAGATCCCCTGGAGAAGGAAATGGCAACCCACTCCAACATTCTTGCCTGGAGAATGCCATGGACAGAGGAGCCTGGCAGGCTACAGTCTGTAGGGTTGCAGAGAGCCGGACATGACTGAGTGACTAACATATCTTTACTTTCAACCCTTTGGGTAGGGCTCAGCTGGGGCGGCTGGTCTCTGCTCCCTACGGCTCCGGCTGGAGTGCTCGGCTTGGGAATATTTGCTCAGCCTCATGGCTGGTGAGCTTGGTGCTGGCGCTCGGCTGGGGTGGGGGTTGGTGGTCCTGCTTCTTTTCCATGTGGGCCTCTGTCTCCCTGCAGCATGGCGGCGGGGCTCCCAGAGGGCAGGACCCGAGAGTCCAGGCACTTCTAGCGGCTGGCATTTTCCCAACCAGCCTTGGCAGTTACACAGCGTCAGGCCCACCACTGCTTGCGGCAGTCCCAGAGATCCACCCAGAGTTTGTGGGAGGGTGATGGAGACTCACCACGATCTGCTGGGAGGAGTGTCAGGATCACAGGCCAACTTGAGCATGTGGGACCAGAGATAGGTTTGCAGGGTCTAAGAAAAGACAACCTGCCACATCAGAAAATCTGGGTGAGCTCCTGACTGTCCACAGACACTGGCTTAGGGAAGGCAGGTCCAATAAGATAGGAAGCTTTCCATGCCAGGCTTCTTGTCAGAGGAGGTCCCGGATTCACTGGTCAGAATTCATGTTTTATAATCCATTTTTTTTCTTTCTTTCTTTTTTAAAGATTTTTTGATGTGGACCATTTTAAAAGTATTTATTGACTTTTTTTTTTTTTAACAACATTGCTTCTGTTTTATGTTTTTGACCCCGAGGCATGTGGGATCTTAACTCCCTGACCAAGGATCAGACTTGCACCCTCTGCTTTGGAAGGTGAAGCTTTAATCACTGGACTGCCAGGCAACTCCTTATAATCTATTTCTATCCCACAACATGCCTGTGTTGATATTCCCACAGTTAATATTCTCGTTGGAAAGTGGGCTGATAATGCCTGTTCTTCTCAAATGTTTAATTCTCCCAGAAAAGCCAAAGCATGGGGAAGACGCAGCATGATGGGGTGGGGCTGGGTGTGGGAAACTGTCCGCTGTATAATTTGCAGCTTTTGGCAGTTTCTGAATTTAACCATGACTGATTTCAAGCAACCAAAGGTTTAACAACAGGCTTACAAGATTCCTGAATATGTAACATCACCAATAACCCGCTGGCTTTCATCACTGTAAAATGAGGATAAGAGAGCAATGAGCAGATGCAGGTGGGAGCTGCCCGTGAGCCAGCTGCGTCCTCCGGTCTTTGTCCTTCCTGTTCTCTCTGCCGGGAATGCCTCCCGTACTTGTGCAGCGGCCCTTGCGCCCGGCTTCCAGGCTGCCTCCTCGGGAGGCGGGCTTGGGTCATGCTCCCCACGTCCACGTGCACTTCCCTTAGAGAACCAGGGGTGCCCTCCTTAGTGCCTGAAGCACCTTGGGTGGAAAGTGTTCTAGTGCATCCAGCTGAACTTGCTGAGTGTTTACTGTATTAGGGCTATGCTGGGTTCTGGGAAACAGTAACTCCTTGGGTGGGTATCCACTGAGTGCCTGTTGGATGACTGGCATCATCAATGACTGGGTTGGCCAGGGCAGGGCTATGTGGGGAGGCCTTTGCAAGTCCTGAGGGCCAGCCAGCAGGAAAGAGAAGCTCCTTGTGAGAAACGAAGTGGGGGAAGTCGGAGTCCCTGGAGCCCCAAGAGTACAAAGAGGGCCTATCTGGGAGCCAGGAGAGGCCACAGAGGGGGCTCGGATCACCTTCAGTTGCAGCGGAAGGTCCCCGCGGCTCTGAGCAGGGAGGCTTGGCTCCACTGCAGCCTGTGGTGAGAGATCCCCTCACTGGGGCTCAGGACATGGGTGAAGGGGGTGGGGCGGTGACCTGGGTGTCCATTGCAGACGTAGATGCAGCTGTCAGAGGAGCGGCAGTCCTGGGAGAAGGGGCTACGGGCAGGCGTCCTGACATCTTTCCCCGCGCTGTGCTCCCCCGTGTTCTAAGGCGTCTTCCCAGGATTACTCACTCATACTTTTCCTGATCTATTAAAAACAGCAACAACAACAGTGGACTTCCCTGGCGGTCCAGTGGTTAAGATGTCACTCTTTCACCACAGGGAGCATGGGTTTGATCCCTTGTTGGGGAAAAAAGATCCCACATGCCTCGTGGTACAGCCAAAATGTAATAACAATAACAAAAACAATAAACACTTGTTTGGATATCATGGTCCCATTGAGCAGTGGGGTCCTTCAGGATCCTTCTTCCCTGATGGGAAGGTCTGGATCTGCAGGGCCGCCCGGCCAGGCTGCCTCATTCCCAGCTCTAGCAATGTCCCTCACTCGTGATCTGTTCCCGCTTTGTCTGTATGTGATTTCATATTATTTTACGTCTCTTTGTAAATTGACTCTAACCCTTTAGGGTGTAAGATGACAAAATAAAATTAGTTAAATGTCAGCTATTTGGTTGTACTGACTGGTACTGGGAAGTACTGATGTGTGTGTATATTTGTGCACATGTGTGTGTGTGTGTGTATGTGTGCGTGTGTGTGTGTGTGGTGTGCCCACCCATGCTCATACATGTACTGAGGTCATGCTCTTGGGTCCAGGGTATCTAAGGGCAGAGGAAACAAGGCTCTGTCCTCAGTTGCTCCTAGACAGGGTGGTGGATTCTAGTGAAGTTCATTTCCAAAGAATCTAGGTCACAGAAGGCCCGGATGAAGGTCAGTGGGTATCTTTCTGGGACCAGATTATCAGACATCATACCTGTCCCCCAGGCATGTGGAGAGCAGGGATAAGATGACCCAGGGCAGTCCTCCACACCCTGTCTGAGGACAAGCCTCAAATGTAGAGCATCATCTTCCAAAGTCACTTCCTCCATCCCACATGCTACTATGGACAAGAGAAATATTTTGCACTTAATACAGTACAATGCATATGACAGTCCTTGGGATCAACTAGGAATAATACCTATGCATTTTATAAGATGTTCACATATATCTTATGTCTAAATTTAGTCTGCCTTGGGCTAAGTCTCCCTGGGAAAAGAATTTCCAACTTGTGTTTCAGAATGGTGGACTAGGCATGAGCTTTACCCTCTAGAAAGTATAGAGAAAGATATTTTAAAACGAGACTAACTAAATGTGTAGCTCTGTTAAAAAAGAATGAGAACTCACAGGGGAAAAGAAATTGTGAGGAATCTGTGCAAAGAGGAAGCAGACGGGACGGGATTGAGTAGGATCCATGAGCCTGTGAACTGGTGGTTCCAGTGTGCAGTCAGGACTGAGGGGGTGTGATCACAGGTACACATGACAGGGGACAGGGGTCAGTTCGACCTCCAGTGGGCTGGGAGCACAGAACACTCATCCCAAACGCCGGTAAAGGGACGCTCAAATCCTCCAGGCTTCAGCAGTACAGAAATTGAGACATTCCAGATGTTCAAGCTGGTTTTAGAAAAGGCAGAGGAACCAGAGATCAAATTGTCAA
>SJYC01072693.1:0-49287 GCA_006408675.1 Madoqua kirkii
TAATTTAAAAAATGGAAAAAGATTACCAGGAGAAATATCAATAACCACAGATATGCAGATAACACCACCCTTACTTATGGCAGAAAGTGAAGAGGAACTCAAAAGCCTCTTGATGAAAGGGAAAGAGGAGAGTGAAAAAGTTGGCTTAAAGCTCATCATTCAGAAAACAAGGATCATGATATGTGGTCCCATCACTTCATGGGAAATGGAGAAACAGTGGAAACAGTGTCAGACTTTATTTGGGGGGGCTCCAAAAATTACTGCAGATGGTGATTGTAGCCATGAAATTAAAAGGCACTTACTCCTTGGAAGGAAAGTTTTGACCAGCCTAGATAGCATATTGAAAAGCAGACATTAGTTTGCCAACAAAGGTCCGTCTAGTCAAGGCTATGGTTTTACCTGTGATCATGTATGGATATGAGAGTTGGACTGTGAAGAAGGCTGAGTGCCGAAGAATTGATGCTTTTGACCTGGGGTGCTGGAGAAGACTCTTGAGAGTCCCTTGGACTGCAAGGAGATCCAACCAGTCCATTCTGAAGGAGATCAGCCCTGGGGTTTCTTTGGAAGGAATGATGCTGAAGCTGAAACGCCAGTACTTTGGCCACCTCATGGGAAGAGTTGTCTCACTGGAAAAGACTCTGATGCTGAGAGGGGTTGGGGGCAGGAGGCGAAGGGGATGACCGAGGATGAGATGGCTGGATGGCATCATGGACTCGATGGACGTGAGTCTGAGTGAACTCTGAGAGATGGTGGTGGACAGGGAGGCCTGGCGTGCTGTGATTCATGGGGTCGCAAAGAGTCGGACGCGACTGAGTGACTGAACTGAACTGAAGCCATGGACACATTCACTATGGTTCCTTTGACATTGGCCAGCTGTTGCCCATTTGGACCCACTCCAGTGTTCTTGCCTGGTGAATCCCAAGGATGGGGGAGCCAGGTGGGCTGCTGTCTATGGGGTCGCACAGAGTCAGACACGACTGAAGTGACTCAGCAGCAGCAGTAGCAGCACCCCATTTGCAGGCCATGTCTGTGTGTAGGAACTAAAATATTTATTCTGTTACGATACTTAGGTCTTGTTTTATTTTCCTAGGACTTGGGCCAGATCGCTGAATGTTTGCACAACCGTTCTCTTTTCTTAAAAGTCTGTTTATTTTTGGCTGTGCCGAGTCTTCTTTGTTGCACGTAGGGTTTCTCTAGTTGTGGTGAGTGGGGCCACTCTCTAGTTGTAGTGCAGGGACTTCTCAATTCAGGGGATTCTCCTCTTGTAGAGCCTGGGCTCTGCTGTGTGGACTCAGTTGTTGGCGGCATGTGGGATCTTCCTGGACCAGGGGTCGAACCTCTATCTCCTGTATTGGCAGAAGGATTCTTAACCTCTGGGCCACCAGGGAAGCCTCATAAATCCTATATCTTGAGGGTGTCAGATCTTTTACGTTATGAACACCTCGAACACCACGGGGAGGTGGTAAGCGTGCTCTCCCCACGACAGAGGGAATGTCCAGTCCTTGGAAACGCTAGTGTCCAGTGCTCTTTGAAGCATAAGAGTCCAGAAGACCAAATTTCGGTCCTGTGAACTGTGCGGTTCAGTGGCAGCTGCCTCATTGTGCTCCTGAGTCTCAGCTGCTGCCCCTTCTTTGATTTATTCTTTTCCAGTCAGGAAGAAATAGCAACCCCTCAGGTCAATCAGAAGTGTTGGTGCTATCAGAATACATATGGGCCCTTAGCCACAGCTCACAACATCTCACACTTTCTCTCTGTGAAGTTCAGTGAGTCCAACTCAAGGTCCTTTCCCTGTAGCGAGCAAGGTGCTTTCTAGGGACTTTTTTTTCTTGCCCAAACTCTCCCCTCCTGTAAAATAAGAAGATCCTGTCCCCTGTCTCCTGTCCAATGTTGATTTAGTCATTTTTCTCCCTCTCTCCTGGACACCTGAGGGCATCTCTATCTAATCCTCCTCAGAACTGCCTCTTATTAAAGGCACAGTTTCCTGGATACTTAGAGTAGAAAATTGAGTGTTCAATCAGGTGAACACAGACTTCAAGTGACTTTTGCACAGACACAGATTTGCAGAGCAGATATTAAATCAAAATATTTAAACCCTCAGAAATCAAACACCATCAAATGGGATGTGATTAGTGACCAGGAGGGATGAGATGGAAAAACGAGTGTGCGTGTGAGGGGAAAAGGGTCGTGTGAATGAGGAACCAGGAAAGGTGTCTCAATCAATGTTGTTAATCTTATTCCATGGAGATGTGTCTGGTATCAGTGACTTTCTGTAGGTGAATAAAGCAGAACCCAAGGTTTAGTAGGGTTGAGTGTGTGAAGGCTGGCAGGGGTGAGCCTCACGCAGTAGGGCGTCTGGGGTACAGGAGCTGGTAGCTGATCCAGTGCCGGAATCCTGGTGGACCTCAACACTCCACATTTCTGACATGTGTGGGAGGTCCATGTGGAATTTTCCCCAGGATGTGTGTATCGGGAAACCTTTCCCATTGGGGATCGATTCTGGGAGTAATGGTTTCAGAATGCATGTTCATGGGAATTGTTCATCCAAAGATGGTTTAAGTCTCTGTTTTAAAGTTTCGCATCTCCAAATTACACGCTTCTCCTAATTCCACATGTTTAGTCTTTGGGGTCTTCAAGAATTAATTGTTTAATTTTAATTTCATTTTGAAGTAGAGGTGATTAACAATGCTGTGTTAGTTTCAAGTGTACAGAAAAGCAATTTGTTTATACGTATAGACGTGAAGGTCTGTTATTTTTTTTCAGGTTCTTACCCCATTTAGATTTTTGCAGAGTGTGGCATATATAGCTCCCTGGGCTCTACAGGATGATCTTTGTTTCTATCCATCCTGTGTATTATAGCTTGCATCTGCGAATCTCAAAAGCCTAATCCTTCTCTTCCCCAACTGCCTTCTCCTTTGCAACCACAAGCCTCTTCTCGAAGCCTGTGAATCTGTTTCTGTTTTGTAAATAAGCTCTTCCAGGTCTAATTTTGGATGCCATATGTAAGTGTTACGTACTATATGTGTCTTTCTCTTTCCGGCTTACTTCACTCAGGGTGACAACCTGTAGGTCCTTTCATTTTGTTGCAAATGGCATGCGTTCATTCTTATTTTCATGGCTGATGATATGTATGGATGTGAGAGCTGGACTGTGAAGAAGGCTGGGCGCCCAAGAATGGATGCTTTTGAACTGTGGTGTCGGAGGAGACTCTTGAGAGTCCCTTGGACTGCAGGGAGATCCAACCAGTCCATTCTGAAGGAGATCAGCCCTGGGATTTCTTTGGAAGGAATGGTGCTAAAGCTGAAATTGCAATACTTTGGCCACCTCATGCGAAGAGTTGACTCATTGGCAAAGACTCTGATGCTGGGAGGGACTGGGGGCAGGAGGAGAAGGGGACAACTGAGGATGAGATGGTTGGATGGCATCACGGACTCTATGGTCACGAGTCTGAGTGAACTCTGGGAGTTGGTGATGGACAGGGAGGCCTTGCTGTGATTCATGGGGTCGCAAAGAGTCAGACACGACTGAGTGAGTGAACTGAACTGAATAATCCATTGAGTATTTGCAGCATATCTTTTTTTAAATCATCTTCACCTGCAAGCTGGTGCTTTTCCTTGCCTTTTTTCTTTCATTTTTTTTTCCCCTCAACAGACAATTAAAGCCACACTTTAGCCTAGATCAGGGTCATTCTGAGTCTGTCGTACTGTAGAAGGATTAAAGATATCACAAACAGAAATTACCTTCTGAAGGATAACATAATTCAAATGCATATTTAAGACAATTTGTTTGGAAAACCTTTACTAGTTCTACCAGAATCATGGGAGATTAATCACTAGTCTTAAAGGAAAGGCGAGTTCTCTTCAATCCTGGTCCTTTTGGAGGAGGATGTTTGTGGACAATGGTGAGGTCAGTACTGACGGGAGCAGCAATTAGTTTCCACTAGCTTGTGGGGATTCCTGCTTCTCTCTGATGACACTGGTCTGCAAGATTCCTGCAGAGTAAGGCTTTCTCCTCAGAACTACTCAGCATGAATCTACCAACCAGTCTGAAATAAGATGCCTCAAAGAGAAATCACCTTATACAACAAAGTTCTCTAGTGATAGAATGTGTTATTGGAACAGAAAATTATCACGTGCAAAATGTGACATGTATGAAATATGAGCTAGCAGTGAATGTGAGTCTGAGTGAACTCCGGGAGCTGGTGATGGACAGGGGCCTGCCCTGCTGCAGTTCATGGGGTCGCAAAGAGTCGGACACGACTGAGCGACTGAACTGAACTGAACTGAACTGAACTGAAAGAATTTTAAAAGACAGTACTTATGGAAGAAGAAATTTTAAATAAGTTGATTGATTTCCTGATATTTACATACCAGGTGAACGATATAGGAAATAATATGATTTCAGGAAAAAATATGATTTCATTACCATTATCGATGAAATTCATATTTTCTTCTGGAATCCCTTTCTGTCTTGTTTCCTCTTTGACTCTCTCACAGTCACTGTGTGAAAGCTTATCGTCTATGCCTGAAAGTCACCGTGGAGAGGACAGTGTTGTCGCTCAGAACACACAGAAGTGTCTGAATGTACACAACAGGGAATTAAATGTGCCAGTCAGATCTTCACTTGGGTGATTTAAGAGAGCCTCAAACAATTCCCATGCCCCAGGATGCAGATGTCTGCTGTCCTAAGCATTGTTTTGCACCCACCTCTAACTGACTCTAACCCTGCAGCAGGACCACCAAAGATTTGCAGGAACTCCATGAATTTGGGGCTCAACCCATCCCGGCAGGCAACTGACTTGCTTCTTGATTTACTTCATAGAACTTGTATGTGACACTCCTGTCTTGTTCTGGACCCAGATTAATAGGAAACACGGTTCTCCCCTTCCAGAGACACATCAACCCCAGCACACACCGCGTGGGAGACAATTGACTCTCTAATCCGCCCTTCCACCCAATCCCTTTTCTGAAACAGACATCTACTCTTGCAGCGGTACACACACCTCAGGGCTCTGTGCGGTCATGTGGGGTCATGTCACGGTTCATCAGTGCTGTGTGATAACTGAACAGGAAAAAGAGTTGTTTGACAAGTTTCTGT
This sequence comes from Madoqua kirkii, assembly GCA_006408675.1. Classification (NCBI taxonomy): domain Eukaryota; kingdom Metazoa; phylum Chordata; class Mammalia; order Artiodactyla; family Bovidae; genus Madoqua; species Madoqua kirkii. The sequence continues at coordinate 5,095 of SJYC01072693.1, forward strand.
TCCAAGTTTCTGATCCACTGTGGTTATGACAGCAAGGGAAGCCGGCAAGACATTTCCTCATTCCCACCTTTTCTTAGAGTTAACCAGTCCCTCCTTGCTGTCTTACTAAGATGCTTTCTAGAACCTGTGTCTTAATGAACGTGACAAATTTTTTTTTTACAGTTCCATGGGTTAGAATGCATGGGAAAATGGATAAAAAATGAAGTAATTAAAGTCAGCCTCATTATAGTCATGGCATGAGATTGATTAGTTAACATGTAAAAACAAAACAAAAGCAATCTTCTATAAAATTAGCTTTTTAATTTGAACAGGTAGAGATCATTTTCAAATGTTCAAAAAATTGTTTTCAGCCCCGGTTTCTCAGCAGATTACCTTCCAGGATCCTTAACTCAGTGAATGTAAACACGCAGACTTTGTACACTGAATATTGTCAACAACTCCTGATTTTCTAAAGGAAAGTACTGGCAGCTCATATGTTCCATGACCGAGACAATGGGAATTTTAGGATGCTGTGTGTGTGTAAATTGCTCGGTCGTGTCCCACTCTTGCGACCCTGTGAACTGTAGCCCGCCAGGCTCCTCTGTCCACGGGATTCTCCAGGCAAGAATGCTGGAGTGGGTAGCTATTCCCTTCTCCAAATTAGGATGCCATACATACCAACTATTCCAGCCAAGTCAGTCTCCTTTCCTTCTTCATCCGCATTTTTCACATGTCCTATGATACTGTTCTCGGACACGTAAAGAATTTGAACTTCATTTCGACCCGCGTCTGTGAGAGAGAGAGAAAAGATCCACACATAGAACCCTACCTTAATGTCCTATCAGTTAGATGCATTGTGACAAAATTGGGGGCACCAAGAACAGTTCGTGCAGTACTGATGCGTGTGTCACTCGGTGGATACACTGTGGTTATGACGGCGAGGGAAGCGGGCAAGACATCTCCTCATTCCTTTTCTTAGAGTTAGCCAGTCACTCCTTGCTGTCTTTCTAAGATGCTTTCTAGAACCTGTGTCTTAATGAACGTGACAGATTTTTTCTTTTACACTTTATTTATATGGAGAAGGCTGCTCTGAGTCTTTGTCGCTGCCCGGTGGACTTTGTCTACTCGTGGTGACGGGGGTCTACTCTCTAGACGTGGTGCTCAGCCTTCTCACTGTCTTCTCTGTTGTGAAGCACAGACTCTCGGGTGCGTAGGGTAAGTAGTTGCACCTTGCAAGCTCTAGAGGGCCAGCTTGGTAGTGGTGGCACATGGGGTTAGTTGCCCCACGGCAGGTGAGATCTTCCCGGACCAGGGATCCAACCCATGTGTCCTTCATTAGCAGACTGATTCTTATCCACTGAACCACCAGGTTGTCCCCAACAAGTGTTTTAGACAGCATGAGGGAGGATTATGATCATATATGGATATATTCTAATTTTAATCAAATACATACCTCTTAGGCCATTTAAAATTCGGAGTGTTGGTTAGAGCTAACCAGTTCCCATGAAGAACTTAAGAATAGAAATGTTAGCCAGCACCCCCATTGCTTTTAACAGAAATCTTTTTTTTTTTATCATTGAAATCAGCATAATTTCCTTGGATTTAACTTCTTCCACCATACCTTGGGTAGATTAGAATGTTCAAAGATGGTTTTTAAAAAGTGAATGATGCTGATGTGAAAACTCAAGATAGACTCAAGTGCCGTCAGATCATAAAGCTGTAGTAAACTTTCCGTGAGAACCATACAAAATACAAATTCTACACCCATGCTCCGTCTTATTATTCTTGTTGTTCAGTCACTAAGGCGCACTGAACCTTCGCAACCTCATGGACTGTATGACCCCAGGCTCCTCCATCCTCCACTGAATCCCAGTTTCCTTAAATTCATGTCCATTGAGTCAGTGACGCTACGTAACTATCTCATCCTTTGTCATCCCCTTTCCGCCTGCAGGCGGTCATTTACAGCATCAGGGTCTTCTCCAGTGTGTTGGCTCTTCACATCTGGTGGCCAAAGGACTGGAGCTTCAGCTTCAGCAGCCGTCCTTCCGATGACTATCCAGGGTTGATTTCCTTTAGGGTTGACTGGGTTGATCTCCTTGCAGTGCAAGAGACTCCCAAGAGTTTTCTCCAGCACCATAATTCAAAAGCATCAGTTCTTCAGCAGTCAGCCTTCTTTATGGTTCAGCTCTCACATTTATGCATGACTACTGGAAGAACCACAGATTTGGCTTTATGGACCTTTGTCAGCAAAGTGATCTCTCTGCTTCTTAATATGCTGTCTAGGTTGGTCATAACTTTTCTTCCAAGGAGCAAGCGTCTTTTAATTTCACGGCTGCTGTCGCCATCTGCCGTGATTTTGAAGTCCAAGAAAATAAAGTCTGCCACTGTTTCCACTTTTTCCCCTTTCTATTGGCCATGATGTGGCCAGATGCCATGATCTTCGATTTTTGAATATTGAGTTTCGAGCCGGCTTTTTCAGTCTCCTCTTTCACTCTCACTGAGAGGCTCTTTAGTTCCTCTTCACTTTCTGCCATTAGAGTTGTATTATCTGCATGTCTGAGGCTGCTGATACTTCTCCCGTAAACCTTGATTCTAGCTTATGATTCATCCAGCCTAGAATTTCACACAGCGTACTCTGCATATAATTTAAGTAAGAAGGGTGATAGTTGACAGCTTTGAAATACTTGCGCAATTTGGAACTCGTCGATTTTCATGTCCAGTTTTCTCAGTTGCTTCTTGATCCACATACAGGTTTCTCAGGAAACAAGTAAGGTGGGTTGGTACTCCCATCTCATCTCTTTAAGAACTTTCCACAGTTTCTGGCGATTCACTGTGAAAGGCTTTAGCATCATCAATGAAGGAGAAGTTAATGTTTTTTCCTGGAATTCCCTTACTTTCTCCATGATCCAGTGGAGGTTGGCAATGGGATCTCCGGTTCCTCTGCCTCTTCAAAACCCAGCTTGTCCATCTGGAAGGTCTTGGTTCATGTGCTGCTGAAGCCTAGCTTGAAGGATTTTGAGCAAAAGCTGACTAGCTTGTGAAATTAACACAATTGTGCGGTAGCTGGAACATTGTTGGACATTGCTGTTCTCCGGGATCGAAATGAAAACTAGCTTTTGCAATTCTGTGGCCACAGCTCTGCTGCTACTGCTAAGTTGCTTCAGTCATGTCCGACTCTGTGTGACCCCATAGACGGCGGCCACCAGGCTCCCCCGTCCCTGGGATTCTCCAGGCAAGAACACTGGAGTGGGTTGCCATGTCCCTCTCCAATGCATGAAAGTGAAAAGTGAAAGGGAAGTCGTTCAGTTGTGTCCGACTCTCAGCGACCCCATGGACTGCAGCCCACCAGGTGTCTCCATCCATGGGGTTTTCCAGGCAAGAGCACTGGAGTGGGGTGCCATTGCCTTCTCCCGTGGCCACAGCTCAGTTTTCCATTGCTGACGTACTGAGTGCAGCACTTTAACAGCAATGTCTTTGAGGATTTTAAGTTGCTCAGGCTGAATTTCATCAGCTCTCTTAGCTTTGTTCACAGCAATGCTTCTTAAGGCCCATTTGGTTTCACACTCTAGGATGTCTGGCTCTAGTCTTGTTGAGTAACAGTCAGTCATGTGGAGACTTTCCAGTCCTTGAACTCTAACTGTTAGTAGGAGTAGAATGCAGGAGTATGGAGTAATTGAAGGAAGTTGAGACCAGGATTTCCACTGGAACACACTTTTCCCAGTAAAACACTAATACTTATATTCAACAGTAAAAACAAAATTTTCTTGCTTTTCTCCTGTGACGTGTTTTTTTATTGCATTCTCCATTTGACCTTAAAGACAAAACATATTCAGGTTGGTTGATTAACATAACAAAAAATATGATGCATAATTAGGATTTTTTTTTTAATTACACCCCAGATTGTGCTTGTATTACCTTAGTACCTGTGACCAATGTGAACTTCAAAAGTTCTTGACTGTGCAGGTCATGAAACAGTCATGGATACATGAAAGCTCACTGAATTAAGACCTCAACAAAGGTGCATTTATATAAAAATACACTTCAGTAAAGCCAATTTCAGAAAGGGCAGCCACACAAAAAATTAAACGCAGGGCACAAAAATTGTAAAAATGGCAGAGGATGACAATAGATATTCTTTAAAAATCAGTGACAACACATGTGTATCTCCTGGGATAGGATATACATGTGTGTGTGTTTGTGAGTCAGTTTCTGTATGTGTGGTTGTAATTTGATTGTGTGTATACAATCTCGGCTGAGTAGTGAAGAATCAGCCTGCAATCCGGGAGACTTGGGTTCAAACCTGGGGTCAGGTAGATCCCCTAGAGAAAGTAATAGCTTCCCACTCCAGAATTCTCGCCTGGAGAAGTCCATGGATAGAGGATACTCACAGGCTACAGTCCATGTGCTACAAAGAGTTAACACAACTGAGCGACTCACAGCATGCATGCTATACTGTCAAATGTAGGCATCAGTTCAGTTCAGGCACTCAGTCGTGTCCGACTCTTTGCAACACCAGAGACTGCAGCACGCCAGGCCTCCCTGTCCATTACTATCTCCCAGAGTTCACTCAGACTCATGTCCATCAAGTCAGTGATGCCATCCAACCATCTCATCCTCTGTCGTCCCCTTCTCCTCCTGCCCCAATCCCTCCCAGCATCAGAATCTTTTCTAATGAGTCAACTCTTCGTATGAGGTGCCCAAAGTACTGGAGTATATCGTGTATAATTATTAACATATATATATTTATCAATCAATTTCTCCAAGCATAAATCTTTTAGTTTTTTTCTTAATGATTATATTCCTGATAATACATATCTGAGTTATCATGTTCCTTTTTTGTTTTCTTGGAGGATAATTGCTCAAGAAACTTGTGTTGGCTTCTGCCATGCCTCATGTTCTTAAAACGTGTCTGCAGTACAGTGGACACTTCACGCATGGTACTTGGGGCTGTGTGTGTGCTCAGTCGCTCACTCACACCCATCTCTGTAACCCCATGGACTGTAGCTCGCTAGGTGCCTCTGTCCATGGGATTTTCCAGGCAACAATATAAGAGTAAGTTCCCATGCCTTGTTCCAGGGGATCTTCCCAGCCTAGGGATTGAACTCGCGTATCTTATGTGGCCTGCCTTGGCAGGCATGTTCGTTACCGCAGTACCACCTTGCAAGCCCATTTGGGACTGTGTGTGTGTGCATGAAGTTGCTCAGTCATGTCTGACTCATTGTGACCCCATAGACTGTAGCCCACCAGGCTTCTCTGTCCATGGATTTTCCAGGCAATAATACTGGAGTGGATTGCCATTTCCTTCTCCAGGGGATCAGGCTTCAGTAAATGGAGTGGTGATGAAATATTCCAAGAGGATGCCCCGCGGGCAGAGCTCAGTGTGTGCTCTCCCCGCCACCCTCAGTCTGGGCTCAGTGGGAACCGTCTCTTTCAAATTCTGCAGGAAAATGTCGAGCCCCTGGTGGGAACTGTTGGTTCCAGGACACGAGCCTGCTTCCGCTACTGTGTCCCTCATTCCTTCAGTGAGTTGATGCCAGTGAAGCTTCTCAGACTCCTCGCCCCCCAAGTTAAGGCTCCATGACATTCCCTGGAGGCTCACAGGGGACCTGCTCTCTCCCCAGCTCAAAAACCCTACTCAGCCCCACAGATCAGGGCGTCATGCTGTCAACATCATCCAGAGAGCTCGTTGAAGACAGAGAAGACACATCCTCCCTCAAACTTGGGGTTCATAGGTGTTTTCCTTCTGGGTTATTTTTCAGCTAAGTGGCTTCAGTCTGGTCCAACTCTGTGCAAACCCCTAGACGGCAGCCCACCAGGCTCCCCGTCCCTGGGATTCTCCAGGCAAGAACACTGGAGTGGGTTGCCGTTTCCTTCTCCAATGCATGAAAGTGAAAAGTGAAAGAGAAGTCACTCAGTCGTGTCCGACTCTTAGTGACTCCATGGACTGTAGCCTACCAGGCTCCTCCGTCCATGGGATTTTCCAGGCAAAAGTACTGGAGTGGGGTGCCATTGCCTTCTCCATGGTTATTTTTACTTGCTTTAAATAAAAGTCGGCCTCTACTGTGCCGTCCTCTTCATCAAACTCAACATAACGGAAGTAAATGTGGAATGGCCCTTTCTCAGGGATCTTCGCTTTGTTACTGGCTGCGATGTAATGGGTTCTCCGTTCTCCTGCAAGCTAACATCACAGTGTTATCGTGAGTCTCAGCCCATCTCTTAATTCTGCCCACCGTCATCCCTCAGTACTTTCCCTGCCCTTTCACTTGGGCAGAAGTTACCTATCTTTATGAAGACAGGCCTACATGCAAAATCGTGTGAAAAGCCAAGTGAAGGAAGGGAAGGAATTCAGCTGTTTCTGACCTTGAGCTGTCTTGTCAAATGCAAGAGCTCCAGTCCCACAGGTGTGTGATCTTTCTTCTGTTTTATAAGAGCAGTGCACGTGCGTGGGAGCCAATCTGTAGATGGTAGAGATGATACAGACATCACAAACGACAGGCATAGAGCCAGCGCATGCAGCAGTTTTGAGTTACAGAGAGATGGCTAGACTTAGCGATCCACATGACCAAACCTCAGACGGGACATCCACACACATACACCCCTGCTGCTGCTGCTAAGTCACTTTAGTCGTGTCCGACCCTCAGCGACCCCATGGACTGCAGCCCACCAGGCTCCTCCGTCCATGGGATTTTCCAGGCAAGAGTACTGGAGTGGGGTGCCATTGCCTTCTCCCACGTACACCCCTAGACCTCCTCCAAAGCTTGGGCTACCGCTGGTACCTGTGAGAGAATGTGCTGAGCTTCACTTAGGCCAGCAAGAAGCAGGCTGAGGGCAAGACTGGGCAGCAGCATCTTCATCTTGTTGACTCTCGTGGTCCTTCTTCTGGAGAAGCTGTGGGTGTCCCAGTGGTTGGAGAGGATGAGAAATTGCTTGATAGCCTGTATCTGTTGGCATGACAAGTCATGAGCCAATGATTGTTCCTCATGCGAACACAGTTACACAGAAGTCATCTTCAGTATCCTGGTTGGCAGAGACAAGTTTTTCTGGCATTCTGTTATTTTAATAATGAAATTTGCTTTAAGAGAAACTTACTTAGATTGTGAGTGTTTGACCTTTCAGATAAGCGAGAAATCACAGGACACATCTGATATTTCGAGGTCAGGAATGTTTGTTTTTCTCTGTGTCCTGAGATTCGAAGTGGAATGAGCAGTCCAAGGTACATACCCCCCCCCCTCCTGTATTGTTTCCTTAAAATGGAAGAGAGTGCTTAAAATCTGTCATTTAAATGTAAAGGTTGACTGTGTGGGAGAGCTAAGGAAGATCTGTTTCCTAAGAGACTCTCTGAAAGTCTCCTATTTCTTCGAGTTGAGGAACATGTCAGCACAAAGCATCTGTCACCTCCTTTTGTGCCAAAGCAGGCTCTTTCATCCTTATAACTGGGAGGACAATCTGCTCAGATGTCGTTTAAGCTCATCTGAAGAAGGTATGTCTACAGTTCATTTCCATTACTCCTTTCTAGACACCATTTACCCATCTAATCTCTAACTGAGCATTTACTCACTCACTCAGTTGTTTCTCTGGGCATGCGAGAAAGCAGGATAGCTGTTATAATTTTTAGAATTTTGAATGGAAAGAAATCTATTTCCTAATTTTATAGGTCTGTAACTCCGTTCTTTCAAGGTCACTGAAAGACAAGAAGAATCTGTTTTAGGAGTTCTTTTTTAATTTTTTAATCAAATATTTACTTATGTTCATCTTCATTATTATTAACTTATCAATAAATACTTTAAAACATTAATTTTGTTCCTAGTCTAGAAATGGAAAAACAGTGAGATTCAGGATTCCCAAGTCAGCTGAGCAAGAACACCTGGAGCATTGACCAAGTATTGGCTGCTCCCGGAACAAATCAGAGCTCAGAATCCTCTTAGATTGAAGTCAGATCTTTGAGAAGAGCTTGTCTCAAGGATATCTTCAGCTCATATCTTCAGCTGATCCCTTCCCCTCACGGTCACATGGACCCAACAGTCTTATCCATTTTTTTTCTTTTTGTTTTTTTCTTTCGGTCGCAGTATCATTTTTTTCTCTTTTATTCACACGTTTTCCTGTTATTGTCCTGTTGTATTTTTAACTGTGAAATCTGTGTGGCAGAAGGGTTTCAAGTCACAAAATGTCCTGAAGTTGCTTCCTCTTCTTGGTCTATGATCCAGATAATCATTTGGCTTGTTGTCTGTTTGTGAATTTTGGCTGTGCCAAGCAGCATGCAGGTTCTTAGCTCTCCAATCAGGAAGTGAACCATACCCAGTGTGAGGGGAGCACAGAATTCTAACCATTGGGCCACTAGAAAAGTCCCCAGTTCAAATAATTTCCAACAGGGATTTGACCCCAGCTAACACCCCTTATAGCCTCCCATCATAACCCTTCCATCTCTACCTCTGTTGCTGCAACACTTGCAGTTTCCTTTTGAATTCTGACCAACATGTGTCTGGTGGGAATGTTTCCTAGACCATTCAATCTTAGGAAGACTTTACTAACTGCGAACTAAGGGGAGGGAAATTAAACAGAGTTACTCTAAGAGGTTATTGCAACTGTTGTGATAATACCGATTATTTTCCCGATTGTCTAACTCTCTCCTTCCTGCTCTATGTTCACAAGTCGGTTCTCTATATCTGTGTCACCGTTCCTCCCCTGCAGATAATAGGTAGCTGTGAGAAATTGCTGAAACACTGGGAGCCCAACTAGGTACTCTATCATGACCTAGAGAGGGAAGGATGGAGTAAGGGGTGGGGGCTCAAAAGGAAGGTGATATACGTCTAATTATGGCATATGTGTACTGTTGTAGTGGACAGAGACCATGCGAACACTGTAAAACAATTCTTCTATTTAAAAAAAATTTAAAACGAAGAGAAAATTTGACGTTCATAAGGTAATTCATGAAAAAAAAATCCTGTTGCTTTCTATGAAAAGAAAGTCATACGGCCTTTGATACAAACTATTTCATTAATAGTGGTTAAAAAATATGGGTAATATAATGATAAATAAAAGGCAACCATGTCATCCTAATGTCACTCTTGTAACCACCCAAAAATAATGCCAAGCTATGCTTGGTACATTTTCCTTGTTTCCTCTTTTCTCTTTTGCAAAATATACTTATTTATTTATTTATTTATTTAAATTTTATTTTTACTTTATTCTACTTTACAATACTGTATTGGTTTAGCCATACATTCCCATGAATCAGCCACAGGTGTACATGAGCTCCCAATCCTAAAAATTTATCTAGGTTTCTATAACGATGACCCCTCTCTCTCAGTGTATGAATTTTGCATTACTTGTCTGTTTTCTCTGCAACCACTGTTTTCACACCTTAGATTGCACAACTCCTGTCTAAACAGTGCAGCTATTGACTCTGGCTACCAAAAACTCAGGGCTCACTCTCGGATTTAAGAGCAAGGTTCCAATGCAGTTAGAACTTAAGTTAAGATAACAAACCACAAGTCCTCTGGTTTTAAAGAAAATAATTGCAGATGTGACTTGTATTACCAAAAATCTCTTTTAAAATGTTGATTTATTTATTTGTTTGCATCAGGTCTTGGTTTCAGCATCTTTGTTTCATTATAGGGAGGTCTTTAGTTACAACTCACAGGCTCTCTAGGTGTGTTACCGACAGGCCAGTGAATCCAAGAGATGGGATACGGAGGCAAGGAATACAACTTTATGCAGAAAGCTGGCTGAGTGAGAAGATGGCAGACTAATGTCTCAAAGTAAGCGTCTTGTCAAAGTCTGGGTGTCAGGTCCTTATACAGAGCCAGATGAAGAGAAGCAATGAGGAACTAAAGGCAAAAGGCAGAAGAGAGAATGGAAGAAAGTGAGGAAGTCAAATAAGAAGTGTCTTCAGCCTTGTAAAACATCTCCAGGAAGGGCCGACCTTTGGAAGGAGTGTGTTCATCTTTCTTCAGAGGTAGGAAGGGTCAGACTATCTCCCTGTGAGCTGAACAAAGTTCCTTCAGTTAAATAGTAGGGCAGAGTGGCAGGGTCCTCTGAGACAGGCCATCATGTATGATTATAAGAGCAAGAGAAATGAAAAGCAAGTCAAAGAAACAGTTCCACCATGGAATCGAAGAAATAGCTCCACACCTCTGTGTCTCTCGTGTTGTCTCACTTACAGGGTCAGCATTACCATCTTTCTTCGGCATTGGGAGATCGTGTACACCTGTGGCTGATTCATGTCAACGTATGGCAAAACCCATGCAGCGTTGTAAAATGGAATAAAGTATTAAAAAATAAAATAAAATAAAATATTTTAAAAAGAATTTTAAAAAAAGAAATAGTTCCAGCATGGAATCAGAATTGATTATTCTCTATAAAAATTCCCTCCTGAAGGGGCTCTCCTAAGAGGGCATGAGCCATAAGACAAGGAGACCACTCTCTCCCCCACAAATTCATCAAAAGATCAATTGAATGCTGAGCAACTTCTACAAAACAACTTCTGAACGCTGGCAGAGGACACCAGGCACCCAGAAACACAGCCCTTTCTCTTCGAAAGTAGGTAGGACAAAATACGAAAGACGTAAAGAGAGACAAAAGAGTTAGGGAATGGAGACCCATCCCTGGGAGGGAGTCAGGAAGAAGGACAAGTTTCCAAACACCAGAGCACCCTCTCACCGGTAGGTCTGTGCAGAGTTCTGGAATCTCAGAGGGCAACATAACCAGGAAGGGGGGAAAAAAAAAACCCACAGAATACATGCCTAACCACAACTCCCAAGTGGAGAAAGAGCCCAGACGTTTCGTCAGCCAACAGAGAGCAGGGGCTGAGCAGGGAGGCGCGGGTTGCATGCCTGGGGCAGGGACCAGGCCTGAGTGCCCTGTGGACAATCTGAGGATGCCAACATGAGATAGCAACCCAAACTGTGGGATAGCCAGAGAGAGAGAGAAAGAAAAAAAGAGAGAATCTCTGAAGCAGGAACTCTGTTTGAAGGGCAACAACGAGACAATAAATCTGGGTGAGGGGGAACTGCAAATGTCAAATCTCTGACCGAATGCTTTTGTCTAAGTATTAAAGAAGACCAGATGCTTGAAATAAACATGTAGTCCTGTACCTTGAGTCAGAGGCGACATCACTCTTCGCTGACACCGCTCATCCCTTCAGGCTGATTCCCTGGCTGGTGGAGCTGGACTCCGGCAGACAACCTCAGAGATATCCAGGACAATGTTAAACGCCCCAACAGAAACTAAAGGCAAAAGGCAGAAGAGAGAATGGAAGAAAGTGAGGAAGTCAAATAAGAAGTGTCTTCAGCCTTGTAAAACATCTCCAGGAAGGGCCGACCTTTGGAAGGAGTGTGTTCATCTTTCTTCAGAGGTAGGAAGGGTCAGACTATCTCCCTGTGAGCTGAACAAAGTTCCTTCAGTTAAATAGTAGGGCAGAGTGGCAGGGTCCTCTGAGACAGGCCATCATGTATGATTATAAGAGCAAGAGAAATGAAAAGCAAGTCAAAGAAACAGTTCCACCATGGAATCGAAGAAATAGCTCCACACCTCTGTGTCTCTCGTGTTGTCTCACTTACAGGGTCAGCATTACCATCTTTCTTCGGCATTGGGAGATCGTGTACACCTGTGGCTGATTCATGTCAACGTATGGCGAAACCCATGCAGCGTTGTAAAATGGAATAAAGTATTAAAAAATAAAATAAAATAAAATATTTTAAAAAGAATTTTAAAAAAAGAAATAGTTCCAGCATGGAATCAGAATTGATTATTCTCTATAAAAATTCCCTCCTGAAGGGGCTCTCCTAAGAGGGCATGAGCCATAAGACAAGGAGACCACTCTCTCCCCCACAAATTCATCAAAAGATCAATTGAACGCTGAGCAACTTCTACAAAACAACTTCTGAACGCTGGCAGAGGACACCAGGCACCCAGAAACACAGCCCTTTCTCTTCGAAAGTAGGTAGGACAAAATACGAAAGACGTAAAGAGAGACAAAAGAGTTAGGGAATGGAGACCCATCCCCGGGAGGGAGTCAGGAAGAAGGACAAGTTTCCAAACACCAGAGCACCCTCTCACCGGTAGGTCTGTGCAGAGTTCTGGAATCTCAGAGGGCAACATAACCAGGAAGGGGGGAAAAAAAAACCCACAGAATACATGCCTAACCACAACTCCCAAGTGGAGAAAGAGCCCAGACGTTTCGTCAGCCAACAGAGAGCAGGGGCTGAGCAGGGAGGCGCGGGTTGCATGCCTGGGGCAGGGACCAGGCCTGAGTGCCCTGTGGACAATCTGAGGATGCCAACATGAGATAGCAACCCAAACTGTGGGATAGCCAGAGAGAGAGAGAAAGAAAAAAAGAGAGAATCTCTGAAGCAGGAACTCTGTTTGAAGGGCAACAACGAGACAATAAATCTGGGTGAGGGGGAACTGCAAATGTCAAACCTCTGACCGAATGCTTTTGTCTAAGTATTAAAGAAGACCAGATGCTTGAAATAAACATGTAGTCCTGTACCTTGAGTCAGAGGCGACATCACTCTTCGCTGACACCGCTCATCCCTTCAGGCTGATTCCCTGGCTGGTGGAGCTGGACTCCGGCAGACAACCTCAGAGATATCCAGGACAATGTTAAACGCCCCAACAGCTGAATCATAGGACTACCAGAAAAAGAAAACAAAAAGAAAGGCCATGAGAAAATACTTGAAGAGAGAACAGTTGAAAACTTACCTAAAATGGCTAAGGAAATAGCCATCCAAGTCCAAGAAACCCAGAGAGTCCCAAACAGGATAAACCCAAGGCAGAACATCCCAAGACACATATTAATCAAACTATCAAAGATCAAACACAAAGAGCAAATATTAAAAGCAGCAAGGGAACAGCAACAAATAACACACAAGGGGATCCCCATAAGGAGAACAGCTGATCTTTGGATAGAAACTCTTCAGGCCAGAAGGGAATGGCAGGACATACTTAAAGTGATGACAGAGAAAAATCCACAGTCCAGAAAACTATACCCAGCAAGGATCTCATTCAGACAGGAAGGAGAAATCAAAAGCTTTACACACAAGCAAAAGCTGAGAATTCAGCACCTCCAAACAAGCTTTTCAACAAATGCTAAAGGATGTTCTATGGACAGGAAACCCAGAAAACAAAAGACACACAGATGTGAAGGACAGACTTTTGCACTCTGTGGGAGAAGGTGAGGGTGGGATGATTTGAGAGAAGAGCATTGAAACATGGATACTACCATATGTGAAACAGATCGCCAGTCCAGGTTTGATGCATGAGACAGGGCGCTCAGGGCTGGTGCACTCAGAAGACCCTGAGGGTTGGGATGAGGAGGGAGGTACCAGGGGGATTTGGGATGGGGGTCACATGTACACCCATGGCTGATTCATGTCAATGTATGGCAAACACCAGTTCAGTTCAGTTCAGTAGCTCAGTCGTGTCCGACTCTTTGCGACCCCATGAATCGCAGCATGCCAGGCCTCCCTGTCCATCATCAACTCCCAGAGTTCACTCAGACTCATGTCCATCAAGTCAATGATGCCATCCAGCCATCTCATCCTCTGTCATCCCCTTCTCCTCCTTCCCCCAATCCCTCCCAGCATCAGAGTCTTTTCCAATGAGGCAACTCTTCACATGAGGTGGCCAAAGTACTGGAGTTTCAGCTTTAGCATCACTCCTTCCAAAGAAATCCCAGGGCTGATCTCCATCGGAATGGACTGGTTGGATCTCCTTGCAGTCCAAGGGACTCTCAAGAGTCTTCTCCAGCACCCCAGGTCAAACACATCAATTCTTTGGCACTCAGCCTTCTTCGCAGTCCAGCTCTCACATCCATATATGACTACTGGAAAAATCATAGCCTTGACTAATTAGCCTGCAATTACAATAAATAGATTAATTTAAAAGAAGAAGAATTCCCTTTTGTCAATCCCATTCCACAATCTTGTGGGAAAAGAGGGCAATGACCTTTCTACCCTGTGAGATGGATCTTTCTGCAAGTGTCTCTCATTGGTGCCAATGTTTCATATGTTGGATTTATCTTATTTTTGTTTATTCCTGTAAAGTGTCTACAGCTGTAGACTTAGAAATACTGAACCTGAAATCCAGGAGGCCAAATTTCAAGTTATGGACTTTAGCATTTTTCCATGTATGGAAAGGTGCAAGAGTCAGGGCTGATCACAAATATTTTCTTGCTATGTACCTCAGCATCTGACGGCCTGTGAATCCATGTTCTCAGCGTTTCCTCTGGGTTCACCATAGGGAGTTGCTGTAATCTGACGGCTGCTGGATGGCAAGTATTCTCCTTCCTCAGGGCTCACCAGCTCACGCTGGAGGTCTGCAGTTGCTGATTCCATTTCTCAGGCCTTTCCCTCTTGGCCAAGAATTTGACCAATATTTGGGAGACGTTTCGTGATTAACTTTTATCCCATGGCACTGGGAGGCTCATCCTAGTCCAGGCAAAAATTCTTCATATGCCACTCCAGGTGTTAAGTTTTGGACGAGGCCCCATCAATAATTTAAAATTCTCTGGGTTTTGTATAATTATAATCTAGGAGAGATTATCCCTTTTTTTTCTTCCCATACGTAGATTCACACTGTAACAATTGCTTCATGTTATAAATGGGATTTTCCCTAAGTGTTTAGCCAAAGAAGTTTTGCTGGAGGCTTGATTACACTTTAGTAACTTCAAGAGACAACAATCTTATAAACGAGACAGGATATTAGTAACAAGACTAGTAACACTGATGATGATGTAGTTCAGCAGAGAGGCACAAATCCCGACTTGAAAAGAACTTTAAACAACGATTAATATAACTCATTGTAATCCAGTTGCAATAATCAGATGATTCAAGGAGCCATAACCGATTTAATGAGTTGTTTGCAATTTTTACTGTCCTGGCTGTGCACATTTACCCATGGCTTTATCTTTGAGACAATTGTGTGTTACTGGCAGTATCAACCAGGTAGAGGAAAAGAGATGTTTCAATTTTACTCACAAAAGGTATAACTTACCAGGTTACTATACAGGGCTTCCCTGGTGACTAAGATGGTAAAGATTCCACCTGTCAATGCTGGAGATGCTTGAGACATGAGTTCGATCCCTGAGTCAGGAAGATCCCCTGGAGAAAGGAACGACAACCCACTCCTGTATTCTTGCCTGAGAAATATCATGGACAGAAGGGCCAGGTGGGCTACAGTCTGTGGGGCCACAAGGAGTTGGACAGGACTGAGTGGCTAAACATGCACTCTACCAACTTACTATAAGTCACGGTTAGTTAAAGGAGAAGATTTTTTTTATCCCGGAAAACACTGATTTAAACCAGTAATGTTTTTGATAGGAAGCATAAAAATTATATTTACTAGTTCACTCATTCCTATGTAACTAATTCTTTACATTAACAGCTTTATGAAGCCTTCAGGTTTCCCAATAGAATTCTTTAATAATTTCTAAATGGCACCCCACTCCAGTATTCTTGCCTGGAGAATCCCAGGGATGGGGGAGCCTGGTGGGCTGTGGTTCATGGTGTGGCAAAGAGTCAGACATGACTGAGCGACTTCCCTTTCACTTTTCACTTTCATGCATTGGAGAAGGAAATGGCAACCCACTCCAGTGTTCTCTCCTGGAGAATCCCAGGGACGGGGGAGCCTGGTGGGCTGCTATCTATGGAGTCGCGCAGAGTCGGACACGACTGAAGGGACTTAGCAGTAGCAGCAGTTCAGCATTGTGGTCTGAATGTAGGAAACTTGCATTATCCACAAACTTTTTTGTAAATGGTCTTGAAGAGGAGGCATTTATCCCATGACATCAGAGTGAAACCATAAGTATCTATAATGATAAAAGACTTCAGGCAATTCAAGACTTAAATCTGATTATGGTGCAGTTGACAAAGCACCCCGGTTAGTGTTGAGATATACAACATTTTCAAATAATAAATAGAATCATGACTAATAATATTATACCAGGAGATAACAGGTTTTTAGGAACTCGATATAATCTCTACAATATTTGTATCATTTACAGTGTAACTTAAGATTTATTACTCATCTGAGAGCTCCCATGTAGTTTAACATACCAAGTGAACCTAATTAGCTTAATATCTTCCTTTGGGAGTGTTTCAGGGACCCTTTGAAATATCCTAAAGTTAGATAGAGATATTTTGATTTGAGAAGTTGGATCAAAAAAGCATTCAGAAAAAAAAAATCTTTTAAAGCACAACACAATGACAGGTCACTGTGAAAATTAGTTATTTACTTAGGCAAAGTGACAAGCAGGGATTTCAAAGGCAAATACTAAACAGACCACTTAAAAGATAAACAGACTTAAAATCTGTTATCCAAGGCAACATAACATCTTCAGAAAACTTGAGATTTTTAAAAAGATAGAAAAGCCAAATTTACCTTTTGCCTCAGCTGACTTTAAAGGTTCATTGACTCAATGAAAATTGTTTTAAATGTAGTTATTCTTGATTGATTATGTACAAAACCCTTCTTGGGGTCCATTTTCAACAAGCCATTCATCACTGAATTTATTTCAGCACAAATTTAACTTTCCAGTTGTAAAATATCTGGACAGATCTTAAAACACATAATTCTTTCTAAAAGTTCACTGAAAACTCTTGTCTCATTTGCACTTGTTCCTAAAAAAATTTTTTTCACATTGAGTTACTTTCCTTGGGTTTCCGTGGTGGCTCAGATGGTAAAGCATCTGCCTGCAATGTGGGAGATCTGGGTCTGGAAGATCCCCTGGAGAAGGAAATGGCACCCCACTCCAGCACTGTTGCCTGGGAAATCGCATGGATGGAGGAGCCTGGTGGGCTGCAGTCCATGGGGTTGCAAAGAGTCGGACATGACTGAGCAACTTCACTTTCACTTTCACTTACTTTCCTTGCTAAAAAATTTGTAACAGAGATAGCAAGATGTTATTTAACTTATATTAAACCTAGGCACCATAAAAGTATTATACTTGATGGTATGCATAATGAGGTGTTTAGGCAAGGAATATGACTTGAATCAGAAAGTCGGCTGACAAGTAAACGGCAGACTAACGTCTTGAAATAACCATCTTGTTGTGGTGCAGACGCAAGGGTCTTGAGAACCAGAAAGAGAAGTGGTGAGGATCTAAAGTCAAAAGGCAGAACAGAGAGTGAGAGGCAGTGAGGAAACAGTGTAAAAGGGCTCCTAAGTCCTGCAAAACATCTAGGGGAAGGGAAGCGAGGTGAACGTCGCTCAGCTGTGTCTGACTCTTTGCAACTCCGTAGAGTCCCTGAAAGTCTCCAGGCCAGAATACTAGAGTGGGTAGACTTCCCTTCTCCAGGGGATCTTCCCAGCACAGGCATCGAACCCAGGTCTCCCACATTGCAGGCGGATTCTTTGCCAGCTGAGCCACCACGGAGGCCCATTGCTGGGAAAAGCCAGCCTTTGAAGGGGTGTGTTCATCCCTTCTGTCTCTTCTTTTCACAGGTGGGCAGGATCAGACCACCTCTTTATGAACCCAGCAAAGGCATTTGACTTTGCCTTCAGGCAGAGGGGCAGATCCTTTGAGAGAGGTGATGATGTATGATGATGATAAGAACAGCAAGGGCAAGCAAGCCGATGAAGCAGCTACAACCTATAGTCCCAACTGGGGCTTCTCTGCAACAGCTGTGGGGCACGAGCTTTATTGTGCAGCTTGGGGGCTTAGCTGCCCTGTGGCGTGTGGCATCCTAGAGATCAGACCCATGGCCCCGGCATTCTTAGGGAGATTCTCAACCACTGTACCATCAGGGCAGCCCCACGAGTACACTTTTTGAGATCTGACCCTCTCTACACGGTGCTTCTTGAAGGGGATCATGTCCAGACAAGGTGACAGGTGCCCTTGTTTCTAATGGAGCATCTGTAGTGTTGAGCCTGGAACCTGCGCTTTTAACAAGCACCCCAGGAGATGTTATTGCTTCTGGTTCCAAACCACGCTTTTCAACAAGAAATCTTCTGAAAGCTTGATCTGTGTTCAGACTTCCCTGGAGGTACTCGTTCCCTTAACTAGCAGCTTTGGTTTGTCCAAATCTGGGAAGGGTTTCTAAGGCTGCTGGTGGGGTGTTGTTTCTCAAGCAGACACCCCTCTCCCTCTGAAGAGAGACATTTGTCACTTGGGGTCATTTTTCCAGGTGTTACAATGGAAGGTGTGAGAGGTGACACCTTCTATGTGGTCACTGGAGACGAATCAGGCTAACAGACTACAACATATAAGAAAAGACACTTCACAGAGAATTATGCAGTCATGTCCATCACGGGGAGGGTGGGAAATCCTGGATGGCATGATTGTTAACCTGCTGCTCGGACAGAGAGTGAAGCCTCAGTCCTTGTAGGAACCTGCAGCTTTCTACAGGACGGGGTCCTCCGTCCAGTGTCAGAGCCCCACACTCCCTAAGTCCTGCTTACCACTTCATCATCTCTTGTTCTTTATATAAGCAGTCTGCATGCACCAGTGAGTAACTTCCTCATCGTCACGGTCCTGAATATGGGTGTCACCAGTGCTAGAGCTGGTGAGTGAGTAACAAAGGCTGTTTCACGCAGATTTTTTTCTTGAGTGGCAAATGTGTGCACTACAGGGGCCTTTCTTGGTGAAAAGAAAGGCCAAAACACCTGTTATATTCTAGACTCCAAAAGCATGTCCATGGGACCTTAGTCACACGCATGGCAGGATGACTTCAGGAGAAGGGATCCAGCACAGGATTGTTTTGTGGACAAGGTCAAAGGCACTAAACATTTGGGGGTGGGGGCACCATCCTGGGTGTGTCTAGGAGCCACCCAGCACCTGGGCTCGTGACTGTTTGTCCTGAGAACTGTAACCATCAGGGAAACACAGCCATCAAGCTTCAGTTCGACAAACAGGAATGTACAGAGATGGAAGAAAGACGTGCACACTGTTTTCTCAGGAGTCTCCACCTGGAAGCAGGGGACCCAGAGCGGGGCTTCCTCTGAAACAGTTATCCAGGTTCTACATTTCAGCACAGCTTCCAAGGGTGCCCCATTAGTGTGAGTCAGGAAAGATGGATCATTTTTCCACTCAGTGTCAGGGAAATGCTCTGAGGTGCACTCAGCCCTGGCAAACAACGGATAAACAGCAGTGGTTAAGAAATATCAGTCCTTCAGCTCAATCAGAAGTGTTGCTGCTGTCAGAATACACATTTAGCCTCAGTTACAGCCCTTGGCATCTGACATTTTCTATGAAGCTCTGTGCGGCCAACAAAGTTCCTTTCCCTGTAACGCCCTGTAATGAATAAGGTGCTTTCTAGGGAAAATTTCTTGATCAGACGCCCCACTCCCAGTACAGTAAGAGGATCCTGTCCCCAGTCCAATGACGGTTTAGTCCTTTCTCTTCCTCTCACGTGGACATATGAGGGTATCGCTATCGAATCCTCATCAGAATTGTCTCTGATGGACATCTGTCCTAAAAAAAGACAGTTTCCTGGATAATCACCGTGGACATTTGTGTGTTTTAAATCAGATGACCTTTGCACAGACACACATGTGCAGGGCAAAAATTAAATCAGTTTATTTAAACCCTCAGAAATCAAATGCCACCAGACAGGACACGATTTATTAACCAGGAGAGATGAGATGGGAGAGGGAGTGTGGATGTGAAGAGAGCAGGATCATGTTCATCAGGAACCAAGAAGGTCATCTTCGTGTTGTTGATGTTGATTCGATTCCATGAAGAGGAAGACGAGTCTCGTCTCAGGGACTCTTCCTGTAGGTGAATGAAACGAGACCAAAGGTTTAGTCGTCAAGTATGTAACATCTGGTAGGGATGAGCCTCAGGCAGTAGGCTGTCCAGGGAACAGAGCTGGTAGGTGACCCAGTGTTAGAATCCTGGTGGACCTCAACACTTCACATCTCAGTGATGTAGATGGGAGTCCCTGTGTAATTTGCCCCAGGATGTCCATGTGGGGAAAACTTTCTCACTGGAAATTGATTCTAGGAGTAATGGTTTCAGAATGTATGTTCATTGGAATGGTTTATAAAGTCTCTGTTTTAAAGTTTGTGTTTGTGAATTTGTTTCTTCTCCTAATTCCAAAAGGTCTGTCTTTTGGGTCTTCAAGAGTTACTTGTTTAATTTTAATTTTATTTTGAAGTAGAGTTGATTAACAATGTTGTATTGGTTTCACGTGTATAGCAAAGTGATTGATTTATACATTGAGTATCTGGTTTGGGTTTTTTTAGGTTCTTTTCCCATTTATGTTTTTACAGAGTGTTGCATATAGCTCCCTGCATTCTACAGGAATATCTTTTTGTCTATCCTTCCTGTATATAATATTTTGCCTCTGCTAATCTCAAACTCCTAACCCTTCCCTTAGCCAACCTCCTCCCTCTTTGCAAACACAAATTTGTTCTCTGTGTCTGTGAGTGTGTTTCAGTTTTGAAAATAACCTCCTCCAAGTCTTATTTTAGACTCCACAAATAGGTGATATGTCTTGCTTTTGTCTTTCTCTTTGTGACTTACGTCACGCAGTATGACATTCTGTAGGTTCCTGCATGTTGCTGTAAATGCCATGATCTCGTTCATTTTTATGGCTGAGTAATAATCCACTGACTGTTTTCAGGATGTCTTTTTTTTTTAAATTATATTCACTTGCCAGCTGGTGTTTTTATTTGCCTCTTTTCTTTAATTTTTTTCCCAACAGAAAATTAAAGCCCTAGATGTCCACCAGCAGACGAATGGGTAAGAACGCTGTGGTGCATATACACAATGGAGTATTACTCAGGCATTAAAAAGAATACAGTTGAATCAGTTCGAATGAGGTGGTTGAAACTGGAGCCTATTACACAGAGTGAAGTAAGCCAGAAAGAAAAACACCAATACAGTATAGTAATGCATATATATGGAATTTAGAAAGATGGTAATGATGACCCTATATGCGAGACAGCAAAAGAGACACAGATATAAAGAGCAGACTTTTAGACTGTGTGGGAGAAGAGGAGAGTGGGATGATTTGGGAGAATGACATTGAAACGTGTAATATCATATGTGAAATAGATCGCCAGTCCAGGTTTGATGCAGGATACAGGATGCTCGTGGCTGGTGCACTGGGATGACCCAGAGGGATAAGATGGGGAGGGAGGTGGGAAGGGGGTTCAGAATGGGGAACACATGTACACCCGTGGCAATTCATGTTGATGTATGGCAAAACCAATACCATATTGTAAAGTAATTAGCCTCCAATTAAAATAAATAAATTTATACTTAAAAAAAGAAAGAAAATTAAAGCCACACCTTAGCCTAGATCAGTGTCATTTTCTAAGGCTGTCTTACTACAGAAAGCTTAAAGATTCCAGTAAAAGAAATCAGCTTGTGAAGGGGAATATAATTCAAAGGCTTATTTCAGACAATGCAGTTGGAGGAGCTTCACTGGTTCTGTCAGCATGATGCGAGATTAAAAACTAGTCTTGCAGGAGAGGTGAGCAGTCTTTAACCCTGGTTCTCCTGGGGAAGGGTCGTGTATGGACAACCACGAGGTCAGAACTGCCAGGAGCCCTCAGTTTCCACCAACTTGTGGAGATTCCTGCTTTTCTCTGATCAGTCTCACCTGCAAGATTCCTGCAGGTTGACACGCTCTCACTAAAGATGCTCAGCATTAATCAAGCAACCAGTTTGCCATTTAATATGGCTCCAGAGAAGAGAGATTACCTAATGTAACAAAGTTCTCTAGGGACAGAATGTAAGTTACTGGGGAAAAAAAAATTACCTGTAAAGTTTGGCATGTATGAAATTGGCAGAGGTGGTAAAGAACCAACCTGCCCATGCAAGAGATATAAGAGATGTTAGTTTGATCCCTGGGACAAGAAGATCTCTTGGAGAAGGAATGGCAACCCATTGTATATTCTTCCCTGGAGAATCCCATGGACAGAGGCGCCTGGTGGGCCAAAGTGCATTGGGTTTCCCAGAGTCAGACAGGACTGGAGAGACTTATTAGGCGTTAGGCAGAAAATAACAGTGTGTCCGTTTTTACTTATTTGGTGGGGCAGCATGAATAACGGACCATGTCTACTTACAAAAGTGTCTGTATCAAAGTCATTTTCATTCACTCCTCTGGACAGTCATCTGTGGAAAAACAAAACGGGAGAAATAAAGGAGCCGCCAATTATTACCATTCCACAGTCTTTCTAAGGTTTCTTTCTTTTTCATGATATTTACAAGTTACAGGTGAATGATATAGTCAGGAAAAATGTATAATTTCATTACCATTATCGATGAAATTAATAATATTTTCTTCTGGAATCCCTTTGTCTCTCGTCTCCTCTTTGAACTTCTCAAAGTCACTGTCTGAAATCTCATCATCTGTGCCTGAAAACCAGTAGGGCAGCATGAATAACGGACCATGTCTACTTACAAAAGTGTCTGTATCAAAGTCATTTTCATTCACTCCTCTGGACAGTCATCTGTGGAAAAACAAAACGGGAGAAATAAAGGAGCCGCCAATTATTACCATTCCACAGTCTTTCTAAGGTTTCTTTCTTTTTCATGATATTTACAAGTTACAGGTGAATGATATAGTCAGGAAAAATGTATAATTTCATTACCATTATCGATGAAATTAATAATATTTTCTTCTGGAATCCCTTTGTCTCTCGTCTCCTCTTTGAACTTCTCAAAGTCACTGTCTGAAATCTCATCATCTGTGCCTGAAAACCAGTGTACAAAAAAGACAGTGTTGTCTCTTAGAACTCATAGAAATGTCTCAGTATACATAACAAGAAATAGAATGTGTGAATCAGATCCTCGCTTGGATGATTTAACAGACCCTCAGTTTCCATGTTTCATGACACAGACATCTGCCATCCTAAGAATTATATTTCACCTTTTTCTGCCTCTGTGGGCAGGAGGAACCCAGAGACTTGTAGGTGCTCCGTGAATTTGGGACTCAACCCATCCCAGTAGGCAACTGACTTGCTTCTTTATCAACTTCACACAACCTGTATCTGACACTCCTGTCTTGTTCTAGAGCCAAATTATTAGGAAGCAGGGTTCACCCCTTACAAGGACACGTTTACCCCATCACATACCATATGAGGGACATTTTAGCCTTTAACTCATTATCCCACCCAATTCCTTTTCTGAAATGGACATCTACTGTCTCAACGGCACACACCTCGGTTCTTCTATAAGGTCTTTTGGGGTCATGGCACGGTTCATAGGAACAAAGCATTGAGATAACAAAAGAGGAGGAGGATTTACAAGATTTTGTTCCAAGGGTTAAGATGCGTGAGAAAACTGATGTAAAATGACACCATTCAGGTCAGCCTCATTATAGCCATGGCTTGAGCTTAGCTGATTTATTTTTTAAAAAAACTGTAAAAGTTCAGTTCAGTTCAATTCTGTCACTCAGTCATGTCACACATGCGATCCCATGAACTGGAGCACGCCAGGCCTCCCTGTCTATCACCAACTCCTGGAATTGACACAAACTCATCTCCACTGAGTCAGTGATGCCATCCAGCCATCTTATCCTCTGCCATCCGCTTCTCCTCCTGCCCTCAATCTTTCCCAGCATCAGGGTCTTTTCGAATGAGTCAACTCTTCCCATCAGGTGGCCAAAGTATTGGAGTCTCAGCTTTAACATCAGTCCTTCCAATGAACACCCAGGCCTGATCTCCCTTAGGATGGACTGGTTGGATCTCCTTGCAGTCCAAGGGACTCTCAAGGGTCCTCTCCAACACCACAGTTCAGAAGCATCCATTCTTTGGTGATCAGCTCTCTTTATAGTCCAACTCTCGCATCCATATGTGACCACTGGAAAACCATAGCCTTGACTAGACGGACCTTTGTTGGCAAAGTAATGTCTCTGATTTTCAATATGCTGTCTAGGTTGGTCATAACTTTCCTTCCAAGAAGTAAGCGTCTTTTAATTTCATGGCAGCAGTCACCATCTGCAGAGTTTTTGGAGTCCCCCCCCACTCCCCGCGCCAAAATAAAGTCAGCCACTGTTTCCACTGTTTCCCCGTCTATTTGCTATGAAGTGATGAGACTGGATGCCATGATGTTAGTTTTCTGAATGTTGAGCTTTAAGTCAAATTTTTCACTCTTTCTCTTTCTGTAAAATTACTATAAAAGTAATTTTAAAAAATTTGAACAGGTGAAGATTATTTTCAAATGTTTGGGAGTTATTTTCAGCCCGTGTTTCATGGTGGATTACCTTCTAGGAGCCTTAGCTCAGTGAACATAAATATGCAGATCTTGTACACTGAATAGCGAATATTGTCAACGCCTCCTGGTTTTCTGAATGAAACTTCTGACAGTGGACATGTTGCATGACAATGGCAATGAGATGTTAGGATGCCATGTGAAGTGTGAAAGTCACTCAGTCGTGTCCGACTCTTTGTGAACCCGTGGATTATATGATCCATGTAATTCTCTAGGCCAGAATACGACTAGGAGCCTTAGCTCAGTGAACATAAATATGCAGATCTTGTACACTGAATAGCGAATATTGTCAACGCCTCCTGGTTTTCTGAATGAAACTTCTGACAGTGGACATGTTGCATGACAATGGCAATGAGATGTTAGGATGCCATGTGAAGTGTGAAAGTCACTCAGTCGTGTCCGACTCTTTGTGAACCCGTGGATTATATGATCCATGTAATTCTCTAGGCCAGAATACGGGAGTGGGTAGCCTTTCCCTTCTCTAGGGGATCTTCCCAACCCAAGGATTGAACCCAGGTCTCCTGTGTAGCAGGCGGATTCATTACCAGCTGAGCCACCAGGGAAGCCTCATACCAATTATTCCAACCAAATCTGTCTCGTTTCCTTCTTCATCCACATTGATAGCATGTCCTATTACAGAGTTATGGGACACATGAAGAATTCGACCTTCATTTTGACCCGCATCTGTGAGAGAGAAAAGATAAATTTATACAACTCCGCGTTCACTTATTGTCAGTCAGATGTAGTGCGACAGCTTTAGGCTACTAAGAAAGGTATGCAGGATGACCCAGAGGGATGCTACGGGGAGGGAGGTGGGAGGGGGTTTCAGGATGGGGAATATGTGTGCACCCGTGGTGGATTCATGTTGACGTATGGCAAAACCAATGCAATGTTGTAAAGTCATTAGCCTTCATTTAAAATAAATCAATTTAAATTAAAAAAAAAAAAGAAAGGTCTATGCTGTATTGATTTGCGTCTGACTCCACGGGGACACTGAATTCTACCGTGGTTACGTCAGCAAGGAAACCAGGCAAGACTTTCCCTCATTCGCACGTTTTCCTAGTTAACCAGTCCCTCCTTGCTGTCTTACTCATATGCTTTCTAGAACCTGCGTCCTAATGAAGCCAAGCAATGTGCTTTTTAGTTTATTTCATCATTTCGTCAATTTTTGGTCATGCTGAGTCTTTGTCACTGTCCACAGTCTTTGTCTACTCGTGTCGACCGTGGGGCCGCTCTCTTGCTGTGGTCCAGGAGCTGCTCCCTTCAGTGGCTTCTCTCTCGTGGAGCACAGACTCTGGGGTCCCTGGGCTCAGGAGCCGCAGCTTGTGGGCTCTTAAGCTCCAGGTCAGTAGTTGCGGTGCATGGGTTTAGTTTCCCCGACAGCAAGTAGGATCTTCCGGAACCTGGAACTGAACCTATGTCTCCTGCACCTGCAGGCAGATTCTTATCCACTGGACCACCAGGGAAGTCCTTTACAGTGTTTTCAACAGTAAGAGCCTCTTTTTCAAACCCCAATTCAAAACTTCTTTGCATTTCTCTTAACCCAGCCATGGAAGTGATTTCTCTTGACCAAAATGAACTTAACCATTCACAAGCTTGCGTTCCTGAGTGTCTAGCTTGTGCCAGGCATGGTTTGAACATTTTACATTAATGAATGCATTTGCACTGTCCCTCAGGCTGGATTATGACAGACAGCACGGCTATAGACATTGCTGTGAAGACCGCTTACCTGCTGGGACGGGCAGGCAGTGAAAATCTCACGGCGAGCTCCATCGCCCGCTGGAGCGCTGCCCTTCCTATCTGCCCTGCCTCACCGCTCTGCCCCTTGCGTCTGGACCAGAAGGAATCTGATCCACTGTGTCTCATGTCTAAACCCTCTACATCCATGCTCTCTCTCCTGGCCTCCATCGCACCCGATTGGAATCACTCAGCAAGACGGGATGTAAAACTGCCCAGCCGTGTTCCTGAAACAGGGACACACTACATTCAGCTCCTTGTCTGAAACGCTGAAAATTCTTGGTGTCCTTGAAAAAAATTCTTAGTGTCCCATCTCATAGTCCCAAGAAGTGTATTCAACTTTCCTAAGGCCACGCTGAGTCTGGAAAACACGGGTCACACTGGGAAAATTTAGTTATGTACGGATGTGACAGTTGGACCATAGAGAACTCTGAGTGTTGAAGAACTGATGCTTTCAAACTGTGATCTACAGAAGATTAGTGAGCATCCATGGAGAGCAAGGAGATCAAGCCAGTCAATCCTAGACAAGAGCAACCCTGAATATTCACCGGAAGGCCTGATGCTGAAGCTGAAGCTCAAATCCTTTTGTCTCCTGATGCAAAGATCCAACTCACTGGAAAACACTGTGATGTTTGGAAAGATTGAGGGCACGAGGATTAAGGGGTGACAGAGGATGAGATGGCGGATGGCATTAGCAACTCAGTGGACATGAGTGTGAGCCAACTCCAGGGCATGGTAAAGGACAGGGAGGCCTGGAGTGCTGCGGTCCATGGCCTTGCAGACAGTCGGACATGATGAAGCAACCGAGAAACACCCACAAATGCGGGTCCTCAGGTTGTCAGCGAGCGCCTGTGGTTAGCCATGACTTCACAAAGGTGGGCATCGCGGCGTCACTGAGTCCTCTGTGAAGGTAACGTAGGCAATAGGACAGTGAGGAAAAGTTTACCTTCTGGATGTCAGTCTCTATCAAGGCCAAGGATCGTGTGCTGTGCTTGATAGGGGTGCACCTCACAGTACCTAAAACAGAGCCAGGGAGCGGCACTTGCAGGAGACCTTACCAGAAGGCCTGCTATTCTCTCTCCCGTCTTTAGTCACTCTGCCAAAACCCAGCTAACAAAGATTACAAGGGTGGAGAAAATACAAGACGCTGGAACGCACTCATGATTCAGCCAAAGGAAAAAGCAATACAGGAAAGAGAAAATGAAAGCATAGTTTAAAAATCATCAAACATTAGAAGTTATGGATGAAAGGGTAGGGAAATGTCTCAGGCCTAAATTTGACTTGTTTGTGCTCATAGACACTGTGCCACTGGTCACTTTTGGCTGGGTTGCAATGACAGAAGTTCAGTTCAGTCGCTCAGCCGGGTCTGACTTCGCAATCACATGGTGATGTATTTAAATGCTAATCATATCTGTACCTCTTGTGTGCTACGTCGCTTCGGGCGTGTCCAGCTCTTTGCAACCCTGTGGGCTGTAGCCCTCCAGGCTCCTCTGTCCAGCTGATTCTCCAGGCAAGAATATTGGAGTGAGTTTCCATGCCCTTCTCTAGGGGAATCTTCCCAGGGATCAAACCCATATCTCTTCTGCCTCCTGCATCATCAGCTGGGTTCTTTACCACTAGCACCACCTGGGAAGCCTGGACCTCTTAGGCCATTAATGTACCTCCTCATTTAAAATCAGGAATGATGTTGAGAGTCCTCATAAAGAACGTAGGGATGTCAATTCTAGCCAGCATTCCCATTGCTTTGAACACAAGCCAATGTTATGATTGAAACCAGGATGACGTTGTTGGATTTAAATTCTTCCATTGTAACTGTAAGGATTAGGATCTTTTATGACTGTTTTTAAAAAGTGAATGACACTGATGTGCAAACTCAACGTAGACCCTTGAGATGCCATTGCATAGACTGTTGTGAATTCTCTGTGAGAACCCTATGGAATATGAATTCTACTCCTGAGCTTAGGCGTGTTCTTCTTGTCATTCAGTCACTAAATCATGTCCGAATCTTTGCAACTCAATGGACATTAAGACACAAGGCACCTCTGTCCTTCACTATCTGCCAGAGTTTGTCAAATTCATGTCCTTGGATGCAGTGATGCGTCTATCTGTCTCATCCTCGGTCGCCCCCTTTTGCCTTCAGTCTTTCCCAGCATCAGGGTCTTTTACACTGAATGGGCTCTTCCAGTGAGGTGGTCAAAGTATGGGAGCTTCAGCATCAGTCCTTCCAATGAATATTTAGCATTGATTTCATTTAGGATTAGCTAGTTTGGTCTCCGTGAAATCCACGGGATGATCAAGAGTTTTCTCCAACACCACAGTTCAAAAGCATCATTTCTTCAGTGCCCAGCCTTCTTTACGGTGCAGCTCACTTCTGTTCATGACTACAGGAAAACCATCTCCACTTTGATAATACAGACCTTTGTTGGCAAAGTGATGTCTGTGCCTTTTAATACATTGTCTAGGGTAGTCATTGTTTTTCTTCCAAGGAGCAGGTGGCTTTTAATTTCATGGCTGTAATCAGTGTCTGTAATGATTCTGGGGCACAAGAAAATGAAAACTCTCACTGGTTACACTTTTTCTATTTGTCATGAAGTAATAGTGTTGGAGAGATTGGGGGCAGGAGGAAAAGGGGATGACAGAGGATGAGACGGCTGGATGGCATCATTGACTTGATGGACGTGAGTCTGAGTGAACTCTGGGAGTTGATGATGGACAGGGAGGCCTGGCGTGCTGCGATTCATGGGGTCACAAAGAGTTGGACACGACTGAGCGACTGACCTGAACTGAACTGAACTGAACTGAACTGAATATTATTGGATGATACCACCCTTATGGCAGAAATTGAAGAACTAAAGAGCCTCTTGAAAGTTCAAGAGGAGAGTAGAAAACTTGGCTTAAAGCACCACATTCAGAAAACTAAGATCATGGCATCCGGTCTCATCACTTCATGGCAAATAGATGGGGAAACAGTGGAAATAGCGGCTGACTTTATTTTTCTTGGCTACAAAATCACTGTGGATAGTGATTGCAGCTATGAAGTTAAAAGATGCTTACTCCTTGGAAGGAAAGTTATGACCAACTTAGACAGCATATTAAAAAGCAGAAACATTACTTTGTTAACAAACGTCCACCTAGTCAAGGCTATGTTTTTTCCAGTGGTCATGTATGGATGTGAGGCTTGTACTGTGAGGAAAGCTGAGCACCAAAGAATTGATGCTTTTGAACTGTGGTGTTGGAGAAGACTCTTGAGAGTCCCTTGGACTGCAAGGAGATCCAACCAGTCCATCCTAAGGGAGATCAGTCCTGGGTGTTCACTGGCAGGACTGATGTTGAAGTTGAAACTCCAGTACTTTGGCCACATAATGTACAGAGCTGACTCATTTGAAAAGACCCTGATGATGGGAAAGATTGAGGGCAGGAGGAGAAGGGGACGACAGAGGATGAGATGGTTGGTTGGCATCACCGACTCAGTGGACTTGAATTTGGGTGAACTCCGAGAGCTGGTGACGAACAGGGAGGCCTGGCGTGCTGCAGTTCATGGGGTTGCAAAGAGCTGGACACAACTGAGCAAGTGAACTGAATAGTACTGGATGCTGTGATCTTAGTTTTGGATGTTGAGTTTCAAGACAAATTTTTCACTCTCCTCTTTCACCTGCATAAAAAGGCTCTTTTGTTCCTCTTCGCTTTCTGTCATAAGAGTGGTATCATCTGCATATCTGATGTTGCTGATATTTCTCTCAGCAATCTTGATTGCAACCTGTGGTTCATGCAGCCTGGCATTTCGCATGATGTACCCTGCGTATAAATTAAATAAGCAGGGTGATAGTAGACAGCCTTGACATACTTCTCCTCAATTTTGAGCCAGTCCATTGCTCCATGTCTGATTCTAACTGTGGCTTCTTTTCCTGCATACAGGGTCTCAGGAGGCAGGTAGGTGGTCTGGTACTCCCATCTCTTACAGAACTTTCCACAGTTTCTTGTGATTCACAGTGTAAAGCTTTAGCATAGTCAATGAAGGAGATATTTTTCTCGAATTCCCTTATTTTCTGCACGATTCAGGGAATGATGGCAATTCGATCTCTTGTTCTTCTGCCTGTACAAGATCCTGATTGTGCCTATGGAACTTCATGGTTCCCTTCCTTCTGAGGGCTAGCTTGAAGGATTTTGAGCGATACCATGCTGATGCTAAGTCGCTTCAGTCGTGTCCAACTCTGTGCAACCCCATAGACGGCAGCCCACCAGGCTCCCCCGTCCCTGGGATTCTCCAGGCAAGAACACTGGAGTGGGTTGCCATTTCCTTCTCCAATGCATGAAAGTGTGAAAGTGAAGTTGCTCAGTCTTGTCTGACCCCCAGTGACCCCATGGACTGCAGCCCACCAGGCTTCCCTGTCCATGGGATTTTCCAGGCGAGAGTACTGGAGTTGGGGTGCCATCGCCTTCTCCAATGCAGGAAAGTGAAAAGTGAAAGTGAAGTCGCTCGGTACTGGCATGGAAATGAGTGCAATTGTATGGGAGTTGGGATAGACTTTGGCATTGCTGTTCTTTGGAACTGGAATGAAACTTGACCTTTTCCAGTTCTATGGCCTCTGCTGAGTTTTCCAAATTTGCTGACATAGTGAGGGCAGCATTGTAACAGCATCATCTTTTAAGATTTGAAATAGGTCTGCCTGGATGTTGTCACCTCCACTAGCTTTCTTCACAGTACTGTTTCCTAAGGCCCACCTGACTTAACAGTCTAGGATGTCTGGCTCTAGTCTTGGTGAGTAACACTCAGTCTAGTGGAGATATTCCAGTCCAATTGTTAGTAGGAGGAGAATTCAGGTGTATGGAGCTACTGAAGAAAGCTGAGATCCAGATTTCCACCCCGACATATTCTTACCAGCGAAATACCCGTACTTACACTCAGCAGTATAAGTGAAATTTTGTTGCTTCTGTGCTGTTTCGTGTTTTTTAATGCATTCTCCGTTTGACCTTAGAAACAAAGCATATTCAAATTGCTTGATTAAAATAAGAATGTGATGCATATTAGGATTATTTTTGTATCACAGCCAAAAAAGCGTGTCAATTATCACCTTAGTGCCTGTGGAAAATGTGACCTTCAAAAGAGAAGGAATATGTTGTTTAAGATCCACTCTCCAGTGACAAGGATGGTTTGTATGCACATTCAGTGTGACTAGTAGTTCCAAAGGTAAACTTTAAATGCAAAACAGGTTGTTTCTAAAGCCAATACCTTGGAGAAATGTAGAATTTTAGAGGAAACAAACACAAGAAAAAAGAACAACTCTTTCTTTGGTGTAGTTTCTGAAAACTGAGAGGCACAGCCATGCTCTCAGGACTTGGGGCTTCTCAAAACCCTGGCAGTGGTTCATTGGAGAATACAAGAGCCAAGTATCACAAAGAGGTGCAGGAAAGATGCTGCTGCTGCTGCTGCTGCTTCTGCTGAGTCGCCTCAGTCGTGTCCGACTCTGTGCGACCCCAGAGACGGCAGCCCACCAGGCTCCCCCGTCCCTGGGATTCTCAAGGCAAATAGAATTTTAGAGGAAACAAACACAAGAAAAAAGAACAACTCTTTCTTTGGTGTAGTTTCTGAAAACTGAGAGGCACAGCCATGCTCTCAGGACTTGGGGCTTCTCAAAACCCTGGCAGTGGTTCATTGGAGAATACAAGAGCCAAATATCACAAAGAGGTGCAGGAAAGATGCTGCTGCTGCTGCTGCTGCTTCTGCTGAGTCGCCTCAGTCGTGTCCAACTCTGTGCGACCCCAGAGACGGCAGCCCACCAGGCTCCCCCGTCCCTGGGATTCTCAAGGCAAGAACACTGGAGTGGGCTGCCATTTCCTTCTCCAATGCATGAAAGTGAAAAGTGAAAGGGAAGTCGCTCAGTCGTGTTTGACTCTTCATGACCTCACAGACTGGAGCCCACCAGGCTCCTCCGTCCATGGGATTTTCCAGGCAAGAGTACAGGAGTGGGGTGCCATTGCCTTCTCCAGAAAGATGCTTACTTTTCCCAAAATACACACTCTTCTTCCATCGAAATTCCAGAAGAGGGTTAAACATTGAAGGACAGATATATGTATGCGTGTACATGACGTACACACACATAAGCAAGCACACAAGGACACACGTGTGTTTGTGTAATGTGCTCACATGACATAAGGCAATTCTACATATAAATACATGATAAGTGTATATTGTCAGCGATACAACAGAAAAGTTTGGGTGATTTTTATGGGTCCTCTGTGCATGTACATAGAAAAGGTGTTATCTGGCACATAGTACGTGTGAACAAAAGCCAAACATTAAAGGGCAAGACAAATTGGATTAATTTTTGAATGGACACGTCGGCAAAGAATGTCCGTAATGAACTGAGCTCACTTTTCTTAGGCGTTGGTCAAATGCGTTGACGTTACTGCAAAGAACACAACACGGGAACAAAACAATTGCCCAATAACTGCAACACTTTATCTGTGCAAACAAGCCCTTTCAACTGGCTTGAAAAAAACGACACCTTGCTTATGAAGACGCTGAGATACACTTTCAAAGCATTGTGCTGCGTGGTAGATACCAGGGAAACTGAGGCAGAGGGGCTAATTTTGTCGTCTGAAGCTTCAGAAGAGGTGAGATTAAGCAGATGAGTTGTTGCCTGTTGCCCGAGGGGGTGGACACTTAATGATAAGTGAAGCAAAGCAACAGTGATAGGGAAATTTTAGAGCTTAAATGAAATGTTTGCTTTCCCTGTGCTGGGTCTTCATGGCTGCTCTAGCTGTGGGCCAAGGGCTGCCCTGCACTTGCAGTGCCCAGGCCTCTCACTGTGCTGGCTTTATTGCTGTGGAGCGTGTGCTCCAGAGTAGAGGCTCGACGGTTGGGGCACACACGCATAGACTCTGCGGTATGTGGGATCTTCCCGGCTCAGGGACTGAACCCTTGTCTCCCGCACTGGCAGGTGGATTCATACCCACTGAGCCACCACAGAAGCCCAGTTTTATATCTTGACCATGGAGATGGTGAAATATTTGTGCACATGTGAAAGCTCATTGAACTGTGCCCTTCACAAAGGTGCGAATAATTGCACATAAATGCACTTCGGTAAACATTGATTGCAGAAAGATTGGCCACGTGAGAAGGTAAACAAACATAGGGCACAATAACTGTAAAAACAGCAGAGGGCAATAATAAGTTTTCTTTTAAAAAATTAGTGAAAAGAGGCAAGTGTGACTCCTGGGATAGAGTGTGTGTGTGTGTGTGTGTGTGTGTGTGTGTGTGTGTGTGTGTGAGTGACTAAGTCTGTTTCTGTATGTGGTTGTAATTTGGATGTATGTAAACATTACTTTGCCGACTAAGGTCCGTCTAGTCAAGGCTATGGTTTTTTCAGTGGTCATGTATGGATGTGAGAGCTGGGCTGTGAAGAAAGCTGAGCACAAAGAATTGATGCTCTTAAACTGTGGTGTTGGAGAAGACTCTTGAGAGTCCCTTGGACTGCAAGGAGATCCAACCAGTCCATTCTGAAGGAGATCAGCCCTGGGATTTCTTTGGAAGGACTGATGCTAAAGCTGAAACTCCAGTACTTTGGCCACCTCATACAAAGAGTTGACTCATTGTAAAAGAACTCTGATGCTGCGAGGGGTTGGGGGCAGGAGGAGAAGGGGACGACCGAGGATGAGATGGTTGGATGGCATCACCGACTCAATGGACTTGAGTCTGAGTGAACTCTAGGAGTTGGTGATGGACAAGGAGGCCTGGCGTGCTGCAATTCATGGGGTCGCAGAGAGCTGGACACGACAGAGCGACTGAACTGAACTGAACTGATACTCTCTTAGCTCAGATGGTAAAGAATCTCCCTGTAGTGCAGGAGACCTGAGTTCAATATCTGTGCCAGGTAGATTCCCTGGAGAATGGAATGACCACCCACTCCAAGATTCTTTCCTGGAGAATTCTATGGACAGAAGAGCCTGGGGGCTACACTGTCTATGGGGGTCTCAAAGAGTCAGACACACCTGAATGACTAACACAACATGCATTCCATACTATGAAATAGATACATATATAATATATAAGCAGTTATATGCATGTATGAACCAATCTTTCTCAGCATAAAACTCTTAGCTGCTTTTTCTTGATATTTGTATTCCTCAAAATACATATCTGAGTTTGCATTCTATTTATGGCAAATAAGTGCCCAGAAAACTTGTGCTGGTTTCTGCCATACTTGTGTGCTCTCAATGAACCAACTGCAGTATAATGGACATTCCGTGAATGGTCCTTAAGACAGTGTGTGTGCTTAATTCTTCAGCCGTGTCCACTCTTTGTGACCCCAAGGACTGTAGCCTTCTAGACTCCTCTGTCCATAGGAATCTCCAGGCAAGAATGGTGGACTGGGTTGGCACGTCCTCCTCCAGGGGACCTTCGCAACCCAGGGATCAGATTCATGTCTTGTATGTTGCCTGCCTTACCAGGTACATTCGTTACCCCTAGTACTACCTGGGAAGCTCACGGGTTTTGTAAATTCAGTGGTGATGAAACCGCCCATGAGGAAGGCCTGCAGGGCAGAGCTCACTGTGTGCTCTCCCCTGCCCTCAAATTCTGGACACAGTGGAAACTGTGTCTTACAAATTCCTTAGGAAGAGGTCAAGCTCCTGGTGGGGACTGTAGGGTTAAAGCACACGAGCCTCTCCCCGCTGCCGTGTCCATCTTTCCTTTAATGAGTTGATGGCAGCAGCGAGCTTCTGGGATCTCACCCTCTAAGCAAAAGCTCCAGGACATTCCTTGGAGGCTCACAAGAAATCTGCCCTCCAGGCCCCAGCTCAGAGACCCTGCTCAGGCCCACAACTCAGGGTGCCTTGCTTCAACATCATTCAGAGTGTTCCCTGTTGATGGGGAAGCCTCCCCTCTCCCTCAGCTCAGAGATTTGTGTGTGTTTTCCTTCTGGGTGATTTTTACTTACTTGATATAAAAGTCGATGTCTACTGTGTTGTCTGCATTAAACTGAATGTACCGTGCATAAATGTGAAACGGCCCATTCTCAGTGATCTTTTCAATGTTGCTGGATGCGATGTAATAGGTTCTCCATTTTCCTGAAAACTGAAATCAAAATTCCTATTAAGAATCGGCTTCACATGGGAAACAGATCACCAATCCAGGTTTGATGCATGAGACAGGGCGCTCAAGACTGAAGCACTGGGATGACCCAGAGGGATAGGATGGGGAGGGAGGTGGGAGGGGGCTCCAGGATGACGAGGGAGGTGCGAGGGGGCTTCAGGATGAGGAGGGAGGTGCGAGGGGGCTCCAGGATGGGGAACACATGTAGACCCATGGCAGATTCATGTCAATGTATGACAAAAACCACTACAATATTATAAAGTCATTAGCCTCCAATTAAAGTAAATTAATTAATTTTAAAACAAAAGAGAGAGAGAGAGAGAGCAGATCTAGCCCATCTCTGTTAATTCTGCCCAACATCATGCTTCAGGAGTTTCCCTGTCTTTCCACTTGGACAGAAGTTTCCTATCTTTATGAACACAGCCTAGGTATAAAATCATGTGCAAACTCAAGTCAACTAAAGGGAGGAGCTGAGGCATGACTGAGATAGCTTGGGCTGCCTTGCGAAATGCAAGAGCCCTAGTCCAACAGCCGTGAGATCTTCCTTCTGTTTTGCAAGAGCAATGGACATGCACGAGAGCCGGTTAATAGACGGTGGAGATGATCTGAAGACCACACAGAACAGGTATAGAGCCAGTGAGTGGGCAACTCGGAGCTGCAGGGAGACGGCTAGACTTATGAATCCACATGACCGAACCCCAGAAGGGACACACGCATATACCCCCGAGACCTCCTCCCAGCTTGCACCCCAGGTACCGGTTTGGCAAGTAGCTGAGCGTCACCGTGGCCTGCATAAAGCAGACCAAGAACGATGCTGAGCAGCAGAAACTTCATTTCACTGGCTTGTTCTTCTGTAGAAGCTGGGGGTGTCCCAGTCGTCAGAGAGGATGTGAAATTGCTGCCACTCTTATAACCAGCATCTGTCGGTGTGATGGGTCATGAGCCAATGTTTGCTCCTCATATGACCCAAGGTACACAGATGCCATCTTCAGGATCCTGGTTGGCAGGGGTAAGCTTTTCTGGCGCTCTGTCATCTTGATAATGAGGTTTGTTTTAAGACAGACTGAGGCAGATGTGGAGTTTTGACCGAGTAAGTGAAAAATCTCGGTACACATGTCACCTTTCAAAGTCAGAAATATTTATTTTTCTTTATGTCCTGAGATCAAAAATGGAACAAGCTATCCAGGGTACATAGAAGTTGTCCCCCTCTCCTATATTGTTTCTTTAACATGGAGGACAGTGTTTAAAATTTATTATCTAAAAGCAAAGATCCATTGTGTGGGTTAGCCAAGGAAAATCCATTTCTTAAGAGACCATTGGAAAGCCTCCTATTTCTGAGGTGAGGGGCACATGGACACAAAGCATGTATCACCTCCTCTTGCACCAAAACAGGCACTTTCCTCTTTATAACTGGGAGGATGATAAGCTCAAATGCCCCTGAACCTCGTCTGAAACAACAATTCATTTTCATTACTCCTTTTCCAGACACCTTTTACCCATATAATATCTAATGTAGTATTTACTCACTGACTCACTTGTTCCTCTGGGAGAGTACAACATTGGGACCGTGGTTCTCATAATATTTAGAATTTTGAATGGAGAAAATGTATTTCCTCACTCTATGGAGTGAAGCCGCTCAATCGTGTCCGACTGTTTGCGACCCCATGGACTGTAGCCTACCAGGCTCCTCCATCCATGGGATTTTCCAGGCAGGAGTACTGGAGTGGATTGTAATTTCCTTCTCCAGAGGGCCTTCCCGACCCAGGGAGTGAACCCGGCTCTCCTGCATTGTAGGCAGACGCTTTGCCATCTGAGCCACAAGGGAAGTCAATCTATAGTTCTAGTTATTTTCAAGGCCACTTAAAGATCAACAGAATCTGTTTTTCATATTTTTAAATCAAAGTTTTACTTATGTTCATCTTCATTGATCATAATTCATCAAACAAATACACTAAAAGATTAATTTTGTTCTGAGTATAGAAATGAAGAAGCAGTGAGTTTCAGGATTCTCAAGTCAGCTAAGAGAAAACCCCTTGATAGCTAACCCAGGACTGGCTACTTCCAGGACAAATCAGAGCTCATAATTCTTCTATTCAAGTGAAGTCAGACCTCTGAGGAGAGCTTCTGTCAAGAATATCTTCCGCTCATATCTTTAGTTGATCCTTTCCCTCAGGCTCATATGGAACTTCAGTGTTATCTTTTGTTTTCTCTTTGTCTTTTCTTCCAGTTTTTTTTCTTTTCTTTTTTAATTTATTTTAATTGGAGGCTAATTACTTTACGATATTGTATTGGTTTTGCCATACATTAACATGAATCCTGAACCCCCCTCCCACCTTCCTCCCCATTACCGAAGGAAATAATCACCCAAGTCCAAGAAACCTAGAGAGTCTTCCGGTTTCAATATCACATTTTTTTATCTTTCATTAGCACATTCCTCTGTATAATATCCTGTTGCAGTTTTGGCTGTGAAATCGATGTGATAGAAGAGTTTCATGTCTCAAAATATGATGACCTGATTTCCTATTTTTGGTCTTTGATCCAGATAATAATGTCTTTTTTCTTTCTTTGGCTGTTTGTTAATTTTGGCTGCGACAAGAAGTGTGCAGATTCTTAGTTCTCCAACTAGGAATAGAACCTGTGCCCAGGGCAGAGAAAGTGCAGAATTGTAACTGGTGGACCAGCAAGAAAGTCCCTGAATCAGATAATTTCCAGCAGGGATGTGATCCCAGCTAACGCCCTTTATTCTCTCATCATCACCCTTCCATCTCTGCCTCTGCACTCCCTGTATCTTCAGGTTTTTCTTTGAGATTCCCACCAACATTTGCCCTTGAGACTGTATCCTAACACTGCCCCATCTTAGGAAGGCCTCATTATCTTCCAATCAAGGGGAAATTAAACCTCAGTTACTCTAAGAGATTATTGCAATAGTTGTGATAACCCTGTGGTCTTCTGTTCATCTCATCCTCTCCTTCCCTCACTGTGTTCTCAAGTTTGTGCTGTGTATCTGTGTCTCCGTTCCTTCCCAGGGATCAAACTTGCATCTCCTGCACTGGCAGGTGGATTCTTCACCACTGGGGCCACCTGGGAAGCTGCTGCTGCTGCTGCTGAGTCGCTTCAGTCGTGTCTGACTCTGTGCGACCCCATAGATGGCAACCCACCAGGCTCTGGGATTCTCCAGGCAGGAACACTGGAGTGGGTTGCCATTTCCTTCTCCAATGCATGAAAGTGAAGAGTGAAAGTGAAGTCACTCAGTCATGTCCTACTCTTAGTGACCCCATGGACTGCAGCCTACGAGGCTCCTCCATCCATGGGATTTTCCAGGCAAGAGTCCTGGAGTGGGGTGCTATCGCCTTCTCCGAGAAGCCGGTGAGAAGTTACAGAAAAAGAGGGAGCCCACTGAAGTATTTTATGATGACCAAGAATGGCAGGATGGGGTGTGGTGAGGGGGCTCACAAGAGAGGTGATGTATGTTTCATTATGGCTGATTTGTATTATATTCTGACATAACCCAAGAGAACATTGTAAAGTAATTGTCTTAATAAATGGTAAATTTAAAAATTTAAACAGTGGCTAATTTTACTTTTCTTGGCTACAAAATCACTGTGGATAGAGATTGCAGCTATGAAATTAAAAGACACTTACTCCTTGGAAGGAAAGTTATGACCAACTTAGACAGCATATTAAAAAGCAGAGACATTACTTTGTCAACAAAGGTCCATCTAGTCAAGATTATGGTTTTTCCAGTGGTCATGTATGGATGTGAGAGTTGGACTATAAAGAAAGCTGAGTGCAGAAGAATGGATGCTTTTGAACACTGGTGTTGGAGAAGACTCTTGAGAGTCCCTTGGACTGCAAGGAGATCCACCCAGCCCACCCATGGACTGCAAGATGCCAGGCTTCCCTGTCCATCATCAACTCCCTGAGCTTACTCAAACTCATGTCCAGTGATGTTATCCAACCGTCTCATCCTCTGTCATCCCCTTCTCCTTCCACCTTCAATCTTTCCCAGCATCAGGATCTTTTCCAAAGAGTCAGTTCTTCACACTAGGTGGCCAAAGTACTGGAGTTTCAGCTTCAGCATCGGTTCCTCCAATGGATATTCAGGACTGATTTCCTTTAGGATGGACTGGTTTGATCTTGCAGTCCAAGGGACTCTCAAGAGTCTTCTCCAACACCACAGCTCAAAAGCATCAATCTTTTGGTGCCCAGCTTTCTTCATAGTCCAATTCTCACATTCATACATAACTACTGATAAATAAAAAGAGAACCATCTTACACAAATATTCCTCTTGTAACCCCCCTAAAATAATGCTAAGCTATGCCTGGTACATCTTCCTTGTGTCTCCTTCTGAAATTACTTTAGGTTTGTGTAACTTTGGAAACAGTGGCTAATTTTACTTTTCTTGGCTACAAAATCACTGTGGATAGAGATTGCAGCTATGAAATTAAAAGACACTTACTCCTTGGAAGGAAAGTTATGACCAACTTAGACAGCATATTAAAAAGCAGAGACATTACTTTGTCAACAAAGGTCCATCTAGTCAAGATTATGGTTTTTCCAGTGGTCATGTATGGATGTGAGAGTTGGACTATAAAGAAAGCTGAGTGCAGAAGAATGGATGCTTTTGAACACTGGTGTTGGAGAAGACTCTTGAGAGTCCCTTGGACTGCAAGGAGATCCACCCAGCCCATCCTAAAGGAGATCAGTCCTGGGTGTTCATTGGAAGGACTCATGCTAAAGCTGAAACTCCAATACTTTGGCCACCTCACGCGATGAGTTAACTCATTGGAAAGGACGCTGATGCTGGGCGGGACTGGGGGCAGGAGGGGAAGGGGATGACAGAGGATGAGGTAGATGGCATCAATGACTCAATGGACATGAGTTTGAGTAAACTCTGGGAGTTGGTGATGGACAGGGAAGCGTGGCATGCTAGGGTTCATGGGGTCGCAAAGAGTTGGACACGACTGAGCGACTGAACTGAACTAACTGACAGAACTTTGATGCCTTTTCATACTGTAAGGGCTTCATAAGGCTTCAAAGCTAGTGCAGGTGATGGAATTCCAGCTGAGCTATTTCAAGTCCTAAAAGATGATGCTATGAAAGTGCTGCACTCAATATGCCAGCAAATTTGGAAAACTCAGCTGTGGCTACAGGGCTGGAAAAGGTCAATTTTCATTCCAATCCCAAAGAAAGGCAATGCCAAAGAATGCTCAGACTACCACACAATTGCACTCATCTCACACGCTAGTAAAGAAATGCTCAAAATTCTCCAGCCAGGCTTCAAAAATATATGAACTATGAACTTCCAGATGTTCAAGCTGGTTTTAGAAAGGCAGAGAAACCAGTGACCAAATTGCCAACATCCAATGGATCATCAAAATAGGAAGTCAGTCCCAGAAATATATCTATTTCAGCTTGACTATGCCTAAACCTTTGTGTGGATCACAACAAACTGTGGAAAATTCTTAAATATTTGAGAATACCAGGCCACCTGACCTGCCTCTTGAGAAATCTGTATGCAGGTCAGGAAGCAACAGTTACAAGTGGACATGGAACTACAGACTGGTTCCAAATAGGGAAAGAAGTATCTCAAGACTGTATATTGTCACCCTGCATATTTAACTTCTATGCAGAGTATATCATGAGAAACGCTGAGCTGGAGGAAGCACAAGCTGGAATCAAGATTGCTGGGAGAG
Source organism: Madoqua kirkii (assembly GCA_006408675.1). NCBI lineage: Eukaryota > Metazoa > Chordata > Mammalia > Artiodactyla > Bovidae > Madoqua > Madoqua kirkii. The sequence goes on from SJYC01072693.1 coordinate 45,765, forward strand.
AAACATCAATAATCTCAGATATACTGATGGCAGAAACCTTATGGCAGAAACTGAAGAAGAACTAAGGAGCTTCTTGATGAAAGTGAAAGAGGAACATTGAAAAAATTGGCTTAAAGCTCAACATTTAGAAAACTAAGATTATGGCATCTGGTCCCATCACTTCATGGCAAATAGATGGGGAAATAGTGGAAACAGTGACAGACTTTACTTTTTAGGGTTCCAAAATCAGTGCAGATTATGACTGCAGCCATGAAATTATAAAACACTTACTCTTTGGACCAACTCCTATGACCAACTCCTATGACAAACTTAGCCAACATATTAAAAAGCAGAGACGTTACTTTGCCAACAAAGTTCCATCTAGTCAAGGCTATGGTTTTTCCAGTAGTTATATATGAATATGAGAGTTGGACTATAAAGAAAGCTGAGGCCTGAAAAATTGGTGCTTTTGAATTGTGGTGGTGAAGAAGACTCCTGAGAGTCCCTTGGACTGCAAGGAGATGAAACCAGTCCATTCTAGAGGAGATCAGTCCTGAATATTCATTGAAAGGCCTGATGCCGAAGCTGAAATTCCAATATTTTGGTCATCTGAAGTGAAAAACTGGCTCAATTGAAAAAACCCTGATGCTGGGAAAGATTGAAGGCGGGAGGAGAAGGGGACAACAGTGGATGAGGTGGTTGGATGGCTTCACCAACTTAATGAAACATGAGTTTGAGTAAACTCCGTGTGTTGGTGATGGACAGAGAGGGCTTGGTGTGCTGCAGTCCATGGGGTTGCAAAGAATGAGACATGACTAAGCGACTCAACTGAATTGAACTGAACTGAACTTTGAGGCGTGTCTCTCCCAGTTAATTAATTTTGTTTTACTTGTCTGTTTTCTCTGTAACCACTGCTTTTGCATCTTCGATTGCACAACTCTTGTCTAAACAGTACAAGCAAGCTATTGACCTTGGCTACTAAAAGCTCCAGGTTCTATCTAGAACTCATGTGCATGGTTGCAATGTAGTAGTATTTAAGTTGAGATAATACATCAAAAGTCCAGCTTTTTTAAAGGAGATAATTGCATATCTAACTTGCATTACCACAAAGATCTGTTTTAATGTTTATGTATTTACTCTTTTATTTGTCCAAATCAAGTCTCAGTTTCAGCACGCAGGATCTTTGTTTCATTATGGGGAGGTCTTTAGTTCTGGTATATAAACTCTCTAGTTGTGTTAGCAACAGGCCAATGAATCTGAGAGACAAGGTGTTGGGGCAACGTTGGAGAAGACTCTTGAGAGGTCTTTGGACTGTAAGGGGATCCAACCAGTCCATTCTAGAGGAGATCAGTCCTGGGTGTTCTTCGGCAGGAACAATGCTGAAGCTGAAACTACAATACTTTGGCCACCTGATGCGAAGAGTTGACTCATTGGAAAAGACTCTGATGCTGGGAGGGATTGAGGGCAGGAGGAAAAGGGGATGACCGAGGATGAGATGGCCGGATGGCATCACTGATGGACATGAATTTGAGTGAACTCCAGGAGTTGCTGATGGACACAGAGGCCTGGTGTGCTGTGATTCCTGGGGTCACAAAGAGTCGGACATGACTGAGTGACTGAACTGAACTGAATTGAACTGATAGCACTTTATTCAGAAAGCATGCTGACCAAGAAAATAGCCGACTAATGTCCCAAAGTAACTGTCTTCTCAGGGTCTGGATGCCCAGTTTTTATATACAGCCAGATGGAGAGAAGCAATGAGGAACCAAAGGGCAAAGGCAGAACAGAGAACTGGAGACAGTGAGGACGTCAAGTCCAAAGGGTCTTCAGTTTTGCAAAACATCTCCTGAAAAGGCCAGCCTTTGAAAGCAGTGTGTTCATCTCTTCTTTTCAGAGGTAGGCGAGGTCAGATTATCTGCCTCTGAACTGAACAGAGGCACTTTCGTTTACCATTAGGGCAGAGGGGTAAGGCCATCTGCTGCAGGCCATCATGTCTGATTATGAGAGCCACAACAATGAAAAGCAAGGCAGAGAAACAGTGCCAACAGCGGTCAGAACTGGTTGTTCTCAACGACAAGTCCCCACATTCAAAGCCCACTCCATAATCGCGTGGAAGAAAAGGGCAACGGCCCTCCTGCTTTGTCAGATGGATCTTTCTCTGAGTGTCTGCCATCAGTGCCAGACCCTGAGAAGGCAGTTACTTTGGGACATTAGTCTGCTATTTTCTTGGTCAGCATGCTTTCTGAATAAAGTTGTATCAGTTCAGTTCAGTTCAGTCACTCCGTCATGTCCGACTCTTTGCGACCCCAGGAACTGCAGCATGCCAGGCCTCCCTGTCCATCACCAACTCCCGGAGTTTGCCGGGGTCCAGCCCCGGTGGATCCAGGGTAATTTGAAGCGTGAATGCCATAGGCAAGGAGAAATTTATTTATTTATTAATATCAAATATAAGATTAGATTAGCAGAAATAGTGTAGTAGGAAAATTAAGTGAAAAAAAAGATGCTAAATAACTTGGTTTACATGGAAAACCAATAAAATCTCAAAACAAGAGATTTGCACCATCTACGATAGGCCACCGACATCTGTTTGAATGTTGAAGGGTGCCCCGCCTTGGAGTCCTTCTCTTATGCATCTTAGAAGCCAGGACAAGTAAGTAGACATGGCAAGCCTCCATGCCCCAGATGGGAATTCAGCCTGAAATTAGAGTAAAGAGAAGACACAGGGGAAACCAGTCCAGCGACTAGCTCCGGCCTCTGTTGTTTAGAAAGCCCTTTTATACCTTTTTAATTGTACACAGAGATCAATGGGTGATAGAAAATTATGCAGCATTAGAAGCCCAGACTCTTATCAAAACCAGGCTTTTCTCTCTGCATACTTAGTTGTATACACAAGTCTTAGGTGATTTACAACATCTTCTGGCCAAAAGAGCCAATTAACATTTTACAGCCTTTTTCTGACAAGGGTTTGTCAACCAGAAGACTTATTTGTGTTGATCTTCCCAAAGTCTGGTGCCACTCTAAGAAAGCACTAAATAAAGTTACATTCTTACATAGCAAAGATAGAGCAACTTATAACAAGTAAAAGGAGTACACTGATTTACAACAAAAGAAAAGCAATTAACTCAAAAGTCTAGTGTTGCTAACATCAAAACTACTATAGCTTTTTCCATATCCCAGTTACATTGATTAATATCCTCCCAGGTGCCTAAAAGATAAAGAATATGGAGGCTTGGCAGCAATCACTGAGTCAACAGTGAAAATCCGTCACCAATATGACTTTTTAGCTCTTTAGAAAAGGCTCTGTATCTTTAAGACGTTTTTAAGCTTTTCACCTCTCACGGCCGGGGGTGTGCAAGCAATTCACAGTAAAAAGTCCAGGGAAACCTATTAGGCAAGCTAGAGAGTTATCAGAGGGGGTTTGAACTGAAACATTCCTTTCAAATGCAGAGGACTGAAGCCCTGAGTTAACTTTTTCCAGAGTGTGTCAGAAGAGTGGAAAAGCAGACAGATTCTGGTTTGGGGGGTACATGCTCAGGAAATACCA
>SJYC01072696.1:0-10419 GCA_006408675.1 Madoqua kirkii
GAAAGCTGCTTCCAGGGCCACTAGGGATACTCTCCCTATGGGCCTATGAATGATTAGGACAGAATGCTGCTTTTCGGGCCCGTCGGGACAGGCCCCTGTGTTCCCTATGAATTAGGAGGATGGAATGCTTCTTCCCCGGCTTCTGGGAATACACACCCGTGTCTCCAATGAATTGTGAGGACAGAATGCTGCTTCCTGGGCCCTTACGGAAATGCCCATCATGGCGGAATGAATTATCAGGAAAGAATGCTTCTTCCCGAGACCCTCGGGATATGTCCGCGAGTGTCCTAGGAATTATGAGGATGGAATGCTGCTTCTTGTTCTCCTCAAGACTCACCTACAAGTGCCCTATGATTTATTAGGGTAGAATTTGGCTTCCCAGGCTTCTCGAAATATGTCCCTGAGTGCCCTACGTGTTATGAGAAGAGAATATTGATTTCAAGTGCCCTGGGGAAATGCACTCCATTGCTCTATGAATTTTGAGAACAGAAGGCTGATTCCCGGGGCCCTCTGGATATGTCCAAGAGTGCCCTAAGATTCATAAGTATGGAATTCGGCATCAAAACACCTTAGGATATGCCCCCGAGTGCCCTACGAGTTATGAGGATGCAATGCTGCTTTCCCGGTGCATCAAGATATGTCCTCCAATACACTGCCGATTATGAGGATGGAATGCTGATTCCCAGGCCTCTCGGAATAGGGCCTCGACGGCCCTCTACATTAGGATGATAATAGGCAGCTTCTGCGGCCGCTCGGGATATGCCGCCGAGGGCCCTGTGACATATGAGGACCCAATGCTGCTTCCCGGACACATCAAGATATGTCCTCCAATGCCCACACGATTATGAGGATAGAATACTGTTTCCCAGGCCTCTCAGAATAGGTCCCCGATGGCACTATGCATTAGGAGGATAATAGGCTGTTTCCGGGGTCCCTTGGGATATGTCGAAGAGAGCACTACGTGTTATGAGAACAGAATTCTGCTTCAGGAACCTGGAGATATGCCCCCGAGTGCCCTACAAATTATGAAAACGCAATGCTGCTTCCCGGGCCCATCAGGATAATTTCTCAAACACCATTCCAATTATGAGATCGGAATGTTGCTTCCCGTGCTTCTAAGGTTACATTCTCGAGTGCCTTACCAATTATGAAGGCTGAATGCTGCTATACGGGCCAAACTGAATACCCCTGGAAGTGCCCTTGGAATTATGAGGACGGAATACTGCTTCCTGGGCTGCATGCCATACGTTCCCGAGTGACCTTCATGTATTAAGGACAAAATGCTGCTTCCATGGCCCCTCCAGATAAGCCCCCCAGTGACCTACGAATTATGAGGTCACAATGTTGCTTCCTGGGACCATCGGGAAAGGCCTTCGTGTGCCACACGAATTATGAGAACACAATGCTCTTTCCCAACCCCTCCACGTCTGTTCCCTAGTGATCTACAAATTCAAAGAGGGAGTGCTGCTTCCCCGGTCCCTCAGGATACACCCCAAAGTTCCCTTCGAATTATGAGGATGAAATGATGCTTTCCGGGCCTCTCAGGACACTCCCCCTGTGGCCTTAATTATTATTAGGACGGAACACTGCTTCTCGGGCTTCTTGGGATATGCTCTCGAGTGCCCTACAAATTATGAGGATGGAATGCTGCTCCCTGTGCTCCTCGGGATACATCCCAGAGTGCCCTATGCATTAGAGGATAAAATTCTGCTTCCGGGGCCCTTCTAAATACACCTCCAAATGCCCTATGAGGTATGAGGTCAGAATGCTGCTCTCCGGGTCCTTCGGGACACATCTCAGATTGTCCTGCATGTTATGACAACAAAATGATATTTCCTCCTCCTTCCGGGATACTCCCTCTTGTGCTCTACGAATTATAGGAGGGAATGCTTGTTCCCGCCACTCGTGATACACTCCAAATGCACTTTCATTTATGAGGACGTAATGCTTCTTCCCGGGCCCTTTGGGAAATGCCCCCCCATGGCGCTATGAATTATTAGGAAAGAATGCTGCTTCCCGAGACCCTCGGGATATGTCCGCGAGTGTCCTAGGAATTATAAGGATGGAATGCTGCTTCCTGTGCTACTCGAGACTCACCTACAAGTGCCCTATTAATTATCAAGACAGAATTTTGCTTCCCTGGTTTCTCGAAATATGTCTCCGAGTGCCCTACGTGTTATGAGAACAGAATGCTGCTTCAGGAACCTCGCGATATGACCCCCAGTGCCCTACATTTTATGAGGACGCAATGCTGCTTCCCGGGCCCATGAGAATATGTTCTGGAATGCCATCCCTATAATGAGATCGGAATGTTACTTCCCGTGCTTCTCAGGATGCACCCTCAAGTGCCATACCAATTATGAGTGCTGAATGCTGCTATACGGCCAAAACTGGATACTCCTGGAAGTGCCCTTGAAATTATGAGGACGGATTACTGCTTCCTGGGCTTCATGTGATACGTTCCCAAGTGACTTCCAAGGATTAAGGACAAAATGCTGCTTCCCGGGCTTCTTGGGATACGCCCTCGAGTACCCAACAAATTAGGAGGATGGAATGCTGCTCCCTGTGCTCCACAGGATACATCCCTGAGTGCCCTATGCATTAGGAGGATAAAAGTCTGCTTCCCAAGCCATTCCAAATACACGACCAAATGCCCTATGAAATATGAGATCACAATGCTGCTTCCCGGGCCCTTCGGGATTCCCAGACGAGGGCCCAACGTAATATGTGGATGGAATGCTGCTTCCCAGACCCCACAGGATAAGCCCTTCTTGTTTCTATGATATAGCAGGATAGAATACTGCTTCTTCAGCTGCACAGGCAACACCACCCATGAATCTACAAATGATGAGGACTGAATGCTGTTTCCCGGAATTGTCTGGATAAACACTCCATGGTCTGTTGAACAATGAAGGAGGAATGTTTCTTTCCAGGACCTCAGGAGAAGGCCCCCTTTACTCTACGAATTTTGAGGACACAGTACTGCACTCCAGGGCACTCTGGATACTCTCCACATGGCCCTAGGATTTATGAGGAAGGAATACTGCTTACCGGGTTTCTAGGAATATACCCAGAAGTGCCCTAGCATTTATGAGGAAGGAAGCCTGCTTCCCGGACACTGGGAATACGGCCCCATATTCAACTAATTATCCGGATGGAATGCTCCTTTCAGACTCCTCGGCATATTCTGCCCATGACCCTAGGATTTTTGAGGATGGAATGCTGCTTCACGGGCCACTAGGGAAATGCCCCTAAGTTCCCTACGTATTAAGAGGGGCAAATGCTGCTTCCTGGTTCCCTCGGGATACAGCCTCGAGTGTTCCACTAATGATGAGGATGGAATGCTGCTTCCAGGGACACTAGGGATATTCTCCCTATATGCTTATGAATGATTTGGACAGAATGCTGCTTTTCGGGCCCTTCGGAACAGGCCCATGTGTGCCCTATGAATTATGAATATGGAATGCTCCTTTCCCGGATTCTGAAAATACACAGCCATGTGTACTATGAATTATGAGGACAGAATGCTGCTTCCTGTGCCCTTAGGGAAATGCCCCCATGGCGCAATGAATTATCAGGAAAGAATGCTGCTTCCCGAAACCCTCGGGATATGCCCACGAGTGTCCTAGGAATTATGACGATGGAATGCTGCTCCTTGGGCTCCTCGAGACTCACCTACAAGTCCCCTATTAATTTTCAGGATGGAATTTTACTTCCTAGGCTTCTCGAAATATGTCCCCGAGCGCTCTATGTGTTATGAAAACAGAATGCTGCTTTCCAGGGCCCTGAGGAAATGCACTCCATGGCTCTATGGATTATGAGAACAGAATGCTGATTCCTGGGGCCCTGTGGATATGTCCAAGAGTGCCCTATGAATTATGATTATGGAATTTGGCATCAAAACCCCTTGGGATATGCCCCCGTGTGCCCTACGTGTTATGTGGATGCAATGCTGCTTCCCTGGTGCATCAAGACATGTCCTCCAATGCCTTCCTGATTATGACGATGGAATGCTGATTCCCAGGCCGCTTGTAATAGGGCCCCAACGGCCCTATGCATTCGGAGGATCATAGGCTGTTTCAAGGCCCCTTGGGATATGTCCAAGAGTGCCCTATGTGTTATGAGAATAGAATTTTGCTTTAGGAACCTCGGGATACGCCCCCCAGTGCCCTACGTCTTCTGAGGATGCAGTGCTGCTTCCCGGACTCATGAGGATATGTTCTCGAATGCCATTCCAATTAAGAGATCAGAATGTTGCTTCCCGTGCTTCTCAGGATACACCCTCGAGTGCCCTACCAATTATCAGCGCTGAATTCTGCGATACGGGCCAAACTGGATACTCCTGGAAGTGCCCTTGGAAATATGAGGACGGATTACTGCTCTTTGGACTTCATGCGATACGTTCCCGAGTGACCTCCAAGGATTAAGGGCAAAATGCTGCTTCCTGGGCACATCCACATAACCCCCCCAGTGCCCTACGAATTATGTGGTCACAAGGTTGCTAACTGGGACCAACGGGAAAGGCCTCTGAGTGCCCTACGAATTATGAGAACACAATGCTGTTTCCCATCCCCTCGACGTCCGTACACTAGTGATTTACGAATTCAAAGAGGGAGTGCTGCTTCCCCGGTCCCTCAGGATACACCCCAAAGTGCCCTTCGAATTATGACGATGGAATGATGCTTTCCGGGCCTCTCGGGACACTCCCCCTATGGCCCTAAGTATTATGAGGACAGTACGCTACTTCTCAGGATTCTTGGGGTACGCCCTCGAGTGCCCTTCAAGTTATGAGGATGGAATGCTACTCCCTGTGCTACACGGGATACATCCCTGAGTGCCCTATGAATTAGGAAAATAAAAATCTGCTTCCCTGGCCATTCCAAGTATATGTCCAAATGCCCTATGAACTATGAGGTCAGAATGCTGCTCTCCGGGTCCTTCGGAACACATCTCCGAGTGCCTTACGAGTTATGAGAACAAAATGATATTTCCTCGTCCTTCCGGGATACGCCCCCCTGTGCTCTACGAATTATAGAAAGGAGTGCTTGTTCCCCGCGACTGGTGCTACACTCCCAACGCACCTTGAATTATGAGGACGTAATGCTGCTTCCCCTGCCCTTCGGGATTACCAGACTAGTGCCCAATGTAATATGTGAACGGAATGCTGCTTCCTGGACCCCTCAAGATAAGCCCGTCTTGATCCTATGATATAGCAGGATAGAATACTGCTTCTTCGGCTGCACAGACAACACCACTCATGAATCTACAAATGATGAGGACTGAATGCTGTTTCCCGGAATTTTCGGGATAAACACTCCACGGTCCATTGAATGATGAGGGTGGAATGATTCTTTCCGGGACCCTCAGTAGAAGGCCCCCTTTACTCTACGAATTTTGAGGACAGAATACTGCACTCCAGGCCACTCGGGATACCTTCCCCATGGCCCTATGATTTATGAGGAAGGAATACTCCTTCCTGGGCTTCTAGGAATATGCCCCGAAGTGCCCTAGCATTTATGAGGAAGGAAGCCTGCTTCCCGGACACTGGGAATACGACCCCATATTCTGCGAATTATCAGGATGGAATGCTGCTTCCCGGCCCACTTGGCATACTCCGCCCATGACCCTAGGATTTTTGAGCATGGAATGCTGCTTCACGGGCCGCTAGAAATATGCACCCTAGTTCCCAACATATTAGAGTGGCAAATGCTGGTCCGTGGTCCCCTCGGGATACAGTCTCAAGTGTTCCACTAATGATGAGGATTGTATGCTGTTTCTAGGGCAACTAGGGATACTCTCCCTATGGGCCTATGAATGATTTGGACAGAATGTTGCTTTTCGGCCCGTCGGGACAGCCTCTGTGTGCGCTATGAATTGTGAGGATGGAATGCTGCTTTCCCGGCCTCTGGGAATACACACCCCTGTGTCCTATATATTATGAGGACAGAATGCTGGTTCCTGTGCCCTTAGGGAAATGCCCCCCATGGATCTATGAATTATCAGGAAAGAATGCTGCTTCCCGAGACCCTCGGGATACGTCCTCGAGGGTCCTAGGAATTATGAGCATGGAATGCTGCTCCTTGGGCTCCTCGAGACTCACCTACAGTGCCCTATGAATTTTCAGGACGGAATTTTGCTTCCCAGGTTTCTCGAAATATGTTCCCGTGTTCCCTACGTGTTATGAGAACAGAATGCTGCTTTCCAGGGCCCTGGGGAAATGCACTCCATGGCTCTATGTATTATGAGAACAGAATACTGATTTTCAAGACCCTCTGGATATGTCCAAGAGTGCCCTATGAGTTATGATTATGGAATTCGGCATCGAAACCCCTTGCAAAATGCCTCCATGTGCCCTACAAGTTATGAGGATGCAATGCTGTCTCTCTAGTGCATCAAGATATGTCCGCTGATGCCCTCCCGATTATGAGGATGGAATGCTGATTCCCAGGCCTCTCGGAATAGGGCCCCGACGGCGCTATGCATTAGGAGGATAATAAGCTGCTTCCGGGGACTCTCGGTATATACCCCCGAGTGCCCTACCACTTATGAAGACGCAATGCTGCTTCCCGGACACATAAAGATATGTCCTCCAATGCCCTCCTGATTATGAGGATATAATGCTGATTCTCAGGCCTCTCTGAATAGGGCCTTGACGGCCCTATGCATTAGCAGGATAATAGGCTGCTTCTGGGGCCTCTTGAGATATGTCCAAGAGTGCCCTACGTGTTATGAGAACAGAATTCTGCTTCAGGAACCTCGGGATATGCCCCCACTGCCCTACGTCTTATGAGGACGCAATGCTGCTTTTCGGCTCCATCAGGATATGTTCTCAAATGCCATCCCAATTATGAGATCAGAATGTTGCTTCCCGTGCTTCTCAGGATACACTCTCGAATGCCCTACCAATTATTAAGGCTGTATGCTGCTATATGGGCCAAACTGGATACTCCTGGAAGTGCCCTTGTAATTATGAGGATGGATTACTGCTTCCTGGTCTTCATGTGATACATTGCCGAGTGACCTCCAAGGATTAAGGGCAAAATGCTGCTTCCCGTGCCCCTCCACGTAACCCCTCCAGTGCCCTACGAATTATGTGGTCACAAGGTTGCTTCCTGGGACCATATGGAAAGGCCTCTGAGTGCCCTACGAATTATGAGAACATAATGCTGTTTCCCATCGCCTCGACGTCTGTACATTAGATTTCTATGAATTCAAAGAGGGAGTGCTGCTTCCCCGGTCCCTCAGGATGCACCCCAAAGTGCCCTTGAAATTATGTGGATGGAATGATGCTTTCCGGGCCTCTCAGGACACTTCCCCTGTGGTCCTAATTATTTTTAGGACTGAACGCTGCTTCTCGGGCTTCTTGGGACACGCCCTCGATGCCCTACAAATTATGAGGATGGAATGTTGCTTCCTGTGCTCCTCGGGATACATCCCAGAATGCCCTATGCATTAGAGGATAAAATTCTGCTTCTCAAAGCTTCTAAATACACTTCCAAATGCCGTATGAACTATGAGGTCAGAATGCTGCTCTCCGGGTCCTTAGGGACACATCTCAGAGTGTCCTGCGTGTTATGACAACAAAATGATATTTCTTCCTCCTTCCGGGATACGCCCCCTTGTGCTCTACAAATTATAGGAGGGAATGCTTGTTCCCGCCACTCGTGATACACTCCGAATGCACTTTGATTTATGAGGACGTAATGCTGCTTCCCGGGCCCGTCGGGATTCCCAGACGAGTGCCCAATGCAATATGTGGCCGGAATGCTGCTTCCCACACCCCTAAGGAAAAGCCCTTCTTGACCCTATGATATAGCAGGATAGAATACTGCTTCTTCAGCTGCACAGGAAACACCACCCATGAATCTACAAATGAGGAGGACTGAATGCTGTTTCCCGGAATTGTCGGGATAAACACTCCTTGTTCCTTTGAATGATGAGGGTGGAATGATTCTTTCCGGGATCCGTAGGAAAAGGCTCCCTTTACTCTACGAATGTTAAGGACAGAATACTGCACTCCACGCCACACGGATACACTCTCCATTGCCCTATGATTTATGAGGAAGGAATACTGCTTCCCTTGCTTCTAGGAATATGCCCCGAAGTGCCCTAGTATTTATGAGAAGGAAGCCTGCTTCCCGGATACTGGAAATACGGCCCCATATTCAACGAATTATTAGGATGCAATGCTGCTTCCCGGCCCACTCGGCATACTCCGCCCATGACCCTAGGATATTTGAGGATGGAATGCAGCTTCTCAGGCCGCTAGGGAAATGCCTTCAAGTTCCCTATGTATTAAGAGGGGCAAATGCTGCTCCCGGGTCCCCTCGGGATACAGCCTCGAGTGTTCCACTAATGATGAGGATGGAATGCTGCTTCTAGGGCCATTAGGGATACTCTCTCTATGGGCCTATGAATGATTAGGACAGAATGCTGCTTTTCGGGCCCGTCGGGACAGGCCGCTGAGTGCCCGATGAATTATGAGGATGGAATGCTGCTTTCCCGGATTCTGGGAATACATACCCGTGAGTCCTATGAATTATGAGGACAGAATGCTGCTTCCTGGGCCCTTAGGACAATGGCCCCCATGGTGCTATGAATTATCAGGAAAGAATGCTGCATCCCGAGACCCTCGGGATATGTACGCGAGTGTCCTAGGAATTATTAGGATGGAATGCTGCCCCCTGTGTTCCTCGAGATACATCCCTGAGTGCCCTATGCATTAGGAGGATAAAAGTCTGCTTCCTGGGCCATTCCAAATACCCGTCCAAATGCCCTGTGAATTATGAGGTCAGAATACTGCTCTCCGTGTCCTTCAGGACACATTTCTGAGTGCCCTACGAGTTATGAGAACATAATGATACTTCCTCGTCCTTCCGGGATATGCCCCCTTGTGCTCTACGAATTATAGGAGGGAATGCTTGTTCCCCACCACTCGTGATACACTCCCAATGCACTTTGAATAATGAGGACGTAATGCTGCTTCCCGGGCTGTTTGAGATTCCCAGACGAGTGCCCAATGCAATATGTGGATGGAATCCTGCTTCCCGGACCCCTCAGGGTAAGCCCTTCTTGACCCTACGATATAGCAGGATAGAATGAGATCGGAATGTTGATTCCTGTGCTTCTCAGGATACACCCTCGAGTGCCCTACCAATTTTGAGGGCTGAATGCTGCTATAGGGGCCAAACTGGATACTCCTGGAAGTGCCCTTGGAATTATGAGGACGGATTACTGCTTCCTGGGCTTCATGCGCTACGTTCCCGAGTGACTTCCAAGGATTAAGGACAAAATGCTGCTTCCCGGGCCCCTCTAGATAACCCTCTCAGTGCCCTACGAATTATGAGGTCACAAGGTTGCTTCCTAGGACCATCGGGAAAGGCCTCTGAGTGCCCTACGAATTATGAGAACACAATTCTGTTTCCCATCCCCTCGGCGTCCGTACACTAGTGATCTACGAATTCAAAGAGGGAGTGCTGCTTCCCCGGTCCCTCAGGATACACCCCGAAGTGCCCTTCGAATTATGAGGATGGAACGATGCTTTCCGGGCCTCTCAGGACACTCCCCCTGTGGCCCTAAGTATTATTAGGACGAAACGCTGCTTCTTGGGCTTCTTGGGATACGCCTTTGAGTGCCCTACTAATTTTGAGGATGGAATGCTGCTCCCTGTGCTCTCGGGATACATCCCTGAGTGCCCTATGCATTAGGAGGATAAAAGTCTTCTTCCAGGGCCATTCCAAATAGATGTCCAAATGCCCTATGAACTATGAGGTCAGAATGCGGCTCTCCGTGTCCTTCGGGATACATCTCCGAGTGTCCTACGTGGTATGAGAACAAAATGATATTTCCTCGTCCTTCCGGGATATGCCCCCTGTGCTCTATGAATTATAGAACGGAATGCTTGTTGCCCACCACTCGCGATACACTCCCAATGCACTTTGATTTATGAGGATGTAATGCTGCTTCCCAAGCCCTTCGGGATTCCCAGAGGAGTGCCCAACGCAGAAGGTGGATGGAATGCTGCCTGCTGGACCCCTCCTGATAAGCCCTTTTTGACCCTATGATATAGCAGGATAGAATACTGCTTCTTAGGCTGCACAGGCAACACCACCCATGAATCTACAAATGATGAGGAATGAATGCTGTTTCCCGGAACTGTCGGTATAAACACTCCTTGGTCCTTTGTATTATGAGGGTGGAATGATTCTCTCCGGGACCCTCAGGAAAAGGCTGCCTTTACTCTACAAATTTTGAAGACAGAATACTGCACTGCAGGCCACTCGGGATTCTCTCCCCATGGCCCTATGATTTATGAAGAAGGAATACTGCTCCCTGGGCTTCTAGGAATATGCCCCGAAGTTCCCTAGCATTTATGAACAAGGAAGGCTGCTTCCCGGACACTGGGAATACGGCCCCATA
>SJYC01072700.1:0-20491 GCA_006408675.1 Madoqua kirkii
GGCAAAATTAGATCAGTTTTCATAGGTTTCCAGTTTTGTCTTTTTTTTTTTTTTGGTACACATTCATGTCACTTAAAATGAATTAGTCTTTATTCTTCCTTTACAGTATTTACAGCTCTTATTTCTTCTTAAAGACATTTCTCTTGATTGCTCCAAGTAGATAGGATAAAGATTGCAGATTGAGTAGAGGTAAAAACACTTGATATTGTCTTGTTTTCGCCTCGGTGTGGAAAGTGTTCTGCTTCACCAATAATTATGATATTTGCCACATTGTTCATATGATTACCCTTTGTTTTATATTTAAAGTCTCCTTCTGTTCCTAGGTTACTGGAAATTTCCGTCATTGTTGAGTTTTATCAAATGATTTTTTTGATAAATATTGAAATAATATGACCTATTCCTCAACGTGACTTATACTGATGAATTTGAATGTTAAGTCAACATTGTATTGCTGGAATAAATCCCAATTGGTCGTTATAAGCTGTCTTTTAAAATATTGGTAGATTCATTTTGCTAATCTTTCATTATGTTTTTTTCTTTAATCTATATTCCTGAGAGACATAGATCTGATATTTTCTTTTCCTGTAATACTCTTACCTGGTTTTGGTATCAAGCTTATGCTGATACACTAAAAAGATATTTTTAGAGTCTCTCTTTTCAAAAAATATTTCTGTAAAGATGGCACTATTTCTCACTTTGACGTTTGGAAAAATAAATTCATCAGGGAATCCATGTAGGTCTAGAGTTTTCCTTTTCATTTTAATGTAATGCCCTCAAGGTCTATTCACATTGTCTCAAATAGAAGGATCTCCTTCTTTCTGATAGGTGAAGAATAACCTGTTGTAAATGCTAATCAAAATAAGTCGGCAGAAAGACAAATGTTCAGTGATATCACTTTATATATTAATGTAAAAATCCTTAGTCCATAGAGGAAGAGTGAAGTGGTAATAATGACTGGCTAGAGTTGAGGGAAATGGGGAGATATTGGTCAAACAATACAAACTGAATTTTAAGATGAATAAGTTCTGGAATCTTTTGTCACCTAAATAGTCCACTTTATTATTTCATGTTTTTCCTTGGTTAGGTTTTGTGCTGTGCATTCCTACGAGGTTTTTAAGTGTCACCCTAGAGCTTCCAGTATGGATTAATGATTTATTGCACTCTACTTTGATTAGAACTTTTACTACTTTCAGAATAATTCAGAACCAACAATTCACCACCTTTCCACCCATGCCTCCAACTCTGGCCATAACAAACCTTAGCTGGAATTCCTAGTCACACTTTATACTCTCAGGTCTCTGAACCACTCCTGTGACCTTTCTGCCTGTTTACCTTTTGCCTTCCTTACCTCTGCTGAGAAGTCCCATATCATTGAGAGACATTCCTCATGCATTAATTAAATTCATTCATCTCCCCATGTGTTCATCTCACAGAAATGCTGTGGGACAAGCCATGTGATCAGTACTATACTAAGACTTATAGATTCATAGATAGCAAGACATTGTTCATCCCTCCAGGATCTCATAGACGATCATACTTCTTTTTTAACTACAATAATTTGCTTTTTAAAAAATATTCTGTTAAACATGATATCATAGGTAATAACTCTGATGTTCATCATTTAATCCTCAGCTTCTGTCTCAGAGTAGTTGCTTAATATGTGATTTTGAATGAATACATGAGTATCCTTATTTCTTCCCTGGTGGCTCAGATGGTAAAGAATCTGCCTGCAATGCAGAAGACATGAGTTCGATCCCTGGGTCTGGAAGATCTCCTGGAGGAGGAAAAGCAATCCACTCTAGTATTCTTGCCTGGGAAATCTCATGCACAGGGAAGCCTGGTAGGCTGTACCATCCATGGGGTTAAAAAGAGTCAGACATGACTAAGTGACAACACTTTCACTTTCAATGAACCCAAATCTTATCACTTCTTTATCTGTATAAGGCTCAAAAATGTTTATTAGGTCATCTGCTATATATGAGCAGATTTGGGATCTAGAGAGGGTGTGGAGTGCTGTGTATGATGGTTTAAGATGTGTTGATTATGAAAAACCTCTCCAAAAAAAAATTAAATTTGATCAAAGGCTTGATTATATAGATTTTTTAATGAAATTTTTTTGGAGTTTAGTTGCTTTATAATATTGTCTTAGTTTCCACTGTGCAGCAGAATGAATCAGCTGTTTGTAAACATGTATCTCCCCTTCCTTTTTTGCTTCCCATTCAGGTCACCACAGAGCACTGAGTTTCCTGTGCTATATACATGATAGGTTCTCATTAGTTATCTATTTTATACACAGTATCAATAGTGTATATATGTCAATCCCAATCTCCCAGCTCACCTCACCCACCCTTTCCCTCTCACTGTCCATATATTTATTCTCTACATCAGTATCTTTATTTCTGCTTTGCAAATAACATTATTTGTACCATCATTTTCTAGATTCCACATATATGTGTTAATAGACAATATGTTTTTTGGTCTTTCTGACTTTTCACTCTGTATGACAGTCTCTAGGCCTATTGGTGTCTCTGTAAATGGCACTATCTTGTTCTTTTTTCTGGGTGAGTATTATCCCATTCTATGTGTGCACTACATCTTTATCCATTCATCTGTCAGTGGGCATTTAGGTTCTTTCCATATCTTGACTATTTTAAATAGTGTTGCTATGAACATTGGGAAGCCTATCTTTTCAAATTAGAGTTTTTCTCTTTTCAGATCTATGGCCAGAATTGGGATTGCTAGGTCATATGGCAATTCTGGAGAAGGCCATGGCAACCCACTCCAGTACTCTTGCGTGGAAAATCCCATGGACAGAGGAATCTGTTAGGCTGTAGTCCATGGTGTCGCTAAGAGCTGTGGTGAGTATTATCCCATTCTATGTGTGCACTACATCTTTATCCATTCATCTGTCAGTGGGCATTTAGGTTCTTTCCATATCTTGACTATTTTAAATAGTGTTGCTATGAACATTGGGAAGCCTATCTTTTCAAATTAGAGTTTTTCTCTTTTCAGATCTATGGCCAGAATTGGGATTGCTAGGTCATATGGCAATTCTGGAGAAGGCCATGGCAACCCACTCCAGTACTCTTGCGTGGAAAATCCCATGGACAGAGGAATCTGTTAGGCTGTAGTCCATGGTGTCGCTAAGAGCTGGACATGACTGAGTGACTTCACTTTCACTTTTCACTTCATGCATTGGAGAAGGAAATGGCAACCCACTCTAGTGTTCTTGCCTGGAGAATCCCAAGGAAGCCGGAGCCTGGTGGGGTGCCATCTATGGGGTTGCACAGAGTCGTACACGACTGAAGCAACTTAGCAGTAGCAGCAGCATGGCAATTCTATTTTTACTTTTATATGTGGCAGTTTAAAGCAAGAAAGAAAATGACAAATTATTCTTTAAATGTCAATCATGTAACACTTAGCCATTTGTTTAATGATAAAGTGATGTTTTCCTCACATCTCACCCCAGAATAAGTTCCAGATGGTTCAAAAATTTTAATGAATAAAACAAAACAAAATGTTAGTAAAACAATTCATAAATGAATTTTTAAAATAATAGTACAGTTGTTGCTGCTGTTGCTAAGTCGCTTCAGTAGTGTCCGACTCTGTGCAACCCCACAGACGGCACCCCACCAGGCTCTCCCGTCCCTGGGATTCTCCAGGCAAGAACACGGGAGTGGGTTGCCATTTCCTTCTCCAATGCATGAAAGTGAAAAGTGAAAGTGAAGTTGCTCAGTTGTGTCCAACTCTTAGCGACCCCATGGACTGCAGCCCACCAGGCTCCTCTGTCCATGAGATTTTCCAGGCAAGAGTACTGGAGTGAGGTGCCATTGCCTTCTGCAAGCCTGCTGCTGCTGCTGCCAAGTCACTTCAGTCATGTCCGACTCTGTGCAACCCCATAGACAGCAGCCTACCAGGCTCTCCTGTCCCTGGGATTCTCCAGGCAAGAACACTGGAGTGGGTTGCCATTTACTTCTCCAAATAGTACAGTTGGACCCGATTTATCTATAAATGTAATGTATAAATAAGAAACTATGTAAAAAAGTAAAATAATCTGGATGGAAAAAAATCTTAGATTTATTTTGATCCACTCTGATAATCCCTTGTAATTGATGCGTTAAGCCATTGATATTCAAAATGATTACTGGTATAGTTTTCATTAATCTCTGCCATATTCATTGCTATTTTCTGTTTGTCATCCTTCTTCGCCTTATACTTCTCTGTCTTTTATGCTTTGAACTGAGCATTTTATATGATACTGTTTTTCTCCACTTCTTAGTATACCAGTTATGCTTCTTATTTTTGTTTCAACTAAAGAAATTTGTTTAATTTTTTCTGGGTACACAGATGACAAAGTTATAAACAAGTTTTGATACATAGGAAAAGCCTTCTGTCCAACTATTTTTGCTAAATTAATCATCACAATAATTTTTACATCATCACAATAATTTTTTTTACATCATCACAATAATTTTTACATCATCACAATAATTTTTAAAACACTACATGGCTTTCTTGAGCTGAAGTGATCACTAGAACATACTGATACTGGTATATTCCAGCTACTTACTTCTGAACTGTGAACTGTGGTGTTGGAGCAGACTCTTGAGAGTCCCTTGGGCTGCAAGGAGATCCAACCAGTCCATCCTAAATGAAATCAGTCCTGAATATTCATTGGGAGGACTGATGCTGAAGCTGAAACTCTAATACTTTGGCCACCTGATACAAAGAACTGACTCATTTGAAAAGACCCTGATGCTGAGAAAGATTGAAGGCAGGAGAAAAAGGGGACAGACAGAGGATGAGATGGTTGGATGGCATAACCGACTCAGTGGACGTGAGTTTGAGTAAACTCCAGGAGTTGGTGATGGACAGGGAGGCCTGGCATGCTGCAGTCCGTAGGGTTTCAAAGAGTCAGACACACTGAGTGACTGAACTGAACTGAGCTGAACATTGTTTAAAAACGGCAATGGAGAAAAGTATTATTTAAATATTGATTTCATATACAGAAAGTGCAATGTTGTTAACTTGCTTGACAGTTTCTTGTTTCTCTATCAATTTAAAATTATGATAACGTGGACTCAGATAGCTATGCTTCTTTGTTACTTTTTTTAGTGGTTGCCCTAGAGTTTGCAGTGCATTTACAGCTAATGCAATTCCATTTATAAATGAAACTACAGCATTTTAAGTGGAGTGTTATACCTTAAAATCATAAAATGATCCTAATTTTTAATTACTTTCTCCTATGTCTTATATCATTGCTGGCCTCTGTTCCACTTTTCATAAGCATATGTGTGTCTATGTAATGAACACAGAAATAATATATAAACATATATAATCCATTACATTGCTAATATTCTACTTTGAAACAACTCCTATTAAGAATAAGAAAAATGAACAGGCTTTATTTTTTATTTTACCTTCCTTTTTTCTTTCTTCAATGCTCTTGCTTTCTGTAGATCCATGTTTATAACCTATATCATTGTCCTTCTCCTTATAGATCTTTTTAATGTTTCTCACAAGGCAGCTCTAATAGCAACAAATTCCTCCAATTTTTGTTTGTCTGAGATGGCCTTTATTTCCCCTTCACTTTGAAGAGTGGTTTCAGAGAGGATGAAGTTCTAGATGGATAGTTTGTTTTTTTTTTTCCCCTGTTCAGTTCTTTAACTATCAATATAATATTTTACTCCACTCTCTTGCTTCTGTGGCTTCTGGAGAGAAGTTGGATAAAATTTTATTTTTGTCCCTCTATAGGTTAAGAAGCTGTTCCTCTTGTTTTCTTTCAAAATTTTTCTTTATCTTTGATTTTCTTTATTTTGAAAATAGTATGCTTCAGTGTAGTGTTTTGGTAATTGGCCTGCAAGGTGTACCCTGATCTTCAAGGATTTGTGGTTTGGAGTCTGATATTCATTTGGGGAAATTCTCTGTCATTGTTTTTTCAGATATTCAGTTCAGCTCAATTCAGTTGCTCAGTCATGTGCGACTCTTTGTGACCTCATGAATCGCAGCACACCAGACCTCCCTGTCCATCACCAACTCCTGGAGTTCACTCAGACTCACATCCATCGAGTCAGCGATGCCATCCAGCCATCTCATCCTCTACTGCCTCCTTCTCCTCCTGCCCCCAATCCCTCCCAGCATCAGAGTCTTTTTTCTCTCTTCTCCTGTTCGCATTGTACGTGCACATGTGCAAGGTCAGTTGCTAAGTCATGTCCGACTCTTGTCAACTTCATGGGCTGTGGCCCGCCAGGTTTCTATATCCATGGGATTCTCCAGGCAAGAACACTGGAGTGGGTTGTCATTTCTTCCTCCAAGGAATCTTGCCGACCCAGGGATCAAACCTGCGTCTCCCATGTCTCCTGCATGAGCAGGCGTGTTCTTTACCACTGAGCCACCTGGGAAGCCCCCTCATTAGGTTTATGTTACACCTTTTGTAGTAATGCCACAGTATTTGGATATTCTATTCCTCAAGTTTCTGTTCTGCTCACTCTTTGGTTTTGATGTTTCTATTGTTAAATCCTGTCTCAAAGAATCTTTCCTCAGCTATACTCAGTCTACTAGGAATCCATCAAAAGCATTCTTCATTTCTGTTAATTCTTTTTATCACTAGGTCTATATTTTGTTCTTTCATAGAATTCCTAGCTCTCTGTTTATATGGCCCATCTGTTCTTGCATGCTGTCTACTTTATTCATTAGATTCTTAGCATATTAATCATAGTTGTTTTTAACTCCTGGCCTGGTCATTCCACAGTTCTTGCCGTGTCTCATTCTGATGCCTGTTGTTGTTCAATCTTGAGTCATGTCCAACTCTTTGCAACACTATGGACTGCACAGCACTCCAGGCTCCCATGTCCTCCACTATCTCCTAGAGTTTGCTCAAAGTCATATTCATTGAGTCGGTGATGCCATCCAACCATCTCATCCTCTACTGCCTCCTTCTCCTCCTGCCCTCAATCTTTCCCAGCATCAGTGTCTTTTCTAGTGAGTCATCTCTTCCCATCAGGTGGCCAAAGTATTGGAGCTTCAGCTTCAGCATCAGTCCTTCCCTTGAATATTCAGTGTTCTTTCCTTTAGGATTGACTGTTTTGATCTCTGATGAAACATGGTCCACTGGGATAGGGAATGTCAAACCATTTCAGTATTCTTACCTTGAGAAGCTCAATTCTGATGCTTACTTTCTTTAAATTGTGATTTTGTTTGCCTTTTTGGCATGCCTTGTGATTTTTTTGTTTTCCTTGAAAGCTGAACGTGATGTACTTGGTAAAAGAAACTACTGTAAACAAGCCTTTCATGATGTGATGTAGAGGTGTGTGGAGGGCATTCAGGATTTTTCTCCCCACTTTGGTGGTTTAGTTTGGTTAGGTCCATTATGTTCAACAGGATACACCTGAGCAGGTGGGCTCTTATTAACTAGGTTCCCCAGAGGGCAGGCCTTGTTGATGGAAAGAACCAGGCATACTTCAAAATGGTTTCTTCTATCTTCCTCCTACCAAAAACACAAGAGAATTTTTCTCTGATATCTGCTCTGTGAGCTTTGTTGAGCTCCTGGAGATAAATATCACAATAAAATTGGAGCCTCTCTATGACTGAATCCTTGGAGACCTTTTACCTCTCAGGCTTGCCTGCTCTAGTCTCCAGCAATTTGTCAAGTACAGTTCAGATTTCCTACCCTGGACAACTGGTTCCTGGCATTTCTGCTCAAGAATTGTTGCTCTGGTAAGCCTGGGCTCCTGTTTCCCTCATCTGTCTCTCCTGTCCTGTGTCTACTCCTCTCTTCTGTATCCAAGAAGCATTGTTGAGTCTGTTCAGCTTTTTATCTGCTGTTAGGACAGAAAAGAACTTTCCAAGCTCCTTCCAGGCCAAACCAGAAAATAGAAGCCTTAGATTTAAATGAAATGAACCTAGAAAATATTTACAACACAGGTTCTTAAAAAAGCTTTAGCAAACATAATACGTAAATTTCTCTTAAATGCAGATTGTCTTGTAATATCTATGAAAATCTGTTTACAGATGATAAATATATGTAAATTAATTTTGTTATTACTCAACAGAAGGGAAATTAAAGTTTGAATAATCTGTATTTTTACCAGCAAATTTCAAAATATTCTATAATGCCTCTGGTGATGTTAGAAAAGTGAAGGTGAAATCGTTCAGTCATATCTGACTCTTTGTGACCCATGGACTGTAGCCCACGAATCTCCTCTGTCCATGGGATTCTCCAGGCAAGAATGCTGGAGTGGGTTGCCATTTCCTTCTCCAGGGGATCATCCCAACCCAGGGATTGAACCCAGGTCTCCCACATTGCAGGCAGATGCTTTAACCTCTGCACCACCAGGGAAGCCCGATGTTAGAAAACTATCTACTAAATGTAAAGATATTCTGGCAACTTTATTTGCAGGAATTATGCCCTCTCTTCCAAGTATACATACCTAGGAATCTTAAGCAAGCAAATATGTTTATTAGGATTATTTACAAAATAGAAAGTTGAAAATAACCTAGAAATATATTTTGATCAAATACTAACACTATAAATTGAAAGGCCATAGAACAATATCAACCATCAGAAGTAAATGAAGTAATGCTTTTTTTTCAATTATGTTTGATAAACTCAAATTATAAGGCAGTATGTATAGTAACAGTATATATATCTGCATAGAAATGTTTAAGCTCTTAGCTGTGGTTTTCGCTAAGGTGAGATTGTACTTTTTACTTCTGTGTTGCTTACTTTTTATTATGGGTATGTTTCATTTCTCTAAATGAAATAAAATGATGATTTGATAAAAATCTTGCTGCTGGAGCGTTCTCTGGAGCCTAATAACAAGAGCACCTAAAGAAACACATTCACATCCTATTATCTGCTCTAGAAGCGGAAATGGTTTTTAGGCAGATACTAATCCCTTTTTCTTTTCTCCTGATAGGGAAAGGTGAGCATGGAAAACCTTACCCCCTCACTGAGGAAGACCACGATGACTCAGCTTACAGGGAAAATGGTTTCAATATTTTCGTCAGCAACAACATTGCTCTAGAGAGGTCCCTGCCAGATATCCGGCACGCCAAGTGAGTGGCCACTCACCCATGTGCAGGGTGGTGTCCCTTGTCTCTTTTGATTCATTATGTTTCATGTATATAATGTATATAATACAATTTAAAACTTTACCTATTAATTTTATGGAAGCCATTTATATTCCATTATATATATATATATATATATATATATATATCACATTCACATCCTATTATCTGCTCTAGAAGCGGAAATGGTTTTTAGGCAGATACTAATCCCTTTTTCTTTTCTCCTGATAGGGAAAGGTGAGCATGGAAAACCTTACCCCCTCACTGAGGAAGACCACGATGACTCAGCTTACAGGGAAAATGGTTTCAATATTTTCGTCAGCAACAACATTGCTCTAGAGAGGTCCCTGCCAGATATCCGGCACGCCAAGTGAGTGGCCACTCACCCATGTGCAGGGTGGTGTCCCTTGTCTCTTTTGATTCATTATGTTTCATGTATATAATGTATATAATACAATTTAAAACTTTACCTATTAATTTTATGGAAGCCATTTATATTCCATTATATATATATATATATATATATATATATATATACTTTGGGGTTTGGTGGTTTTATTGAGGTGACACCCCACTCCAGTACTCTTGCCTGGAAAATCCCATGGATGGAGGAGCCTGGTAGGCTGCAGTCCATGGAGTCGCTAAGAGTCAGACACAACTAAGTGACTTCACTTTCACTTTTCACTTTCACACATTGGAGAAGGAAATGGCAACCAACTCCAGTGTTCTTGCATTGAGAATCCCAGGGATGGGGAAGCCTGGTGGGCTGCCGTCTATGGGGTCACACAGAGTCGGACATGACTGAAGTGATTTAGCAGCAGCAGCAGATAATTTACAATGTTGTGTTAGCTTCAGATGTATGTATATATATATTACTGAATTACTTTGCTGTGACATCATTGACAGTGGAAATGAGTTTGAGCAAAACCAGGAGACAGTAAATGACAGGGAAGTCTAATGTGCTGCAGTCCATGGGGTCTGAAAACAGTCAGATATGACTCAAGAAGTAAACAACAAATGGTCTCTATATATATATGTATAGCTTCAGATGGATAGCATATGTGTATATGACGAATTACTTTGCTATGCATCTATATATATATACATCTATCTGTATACTATTTTTCAGATTCTTTTTCTTAATGAAACTTATAGTTAACAAAGGGGAAAGAGTGTAGAGGGATAAATTAGGAGTTAGTGCTATATACATTACCATATATAAAACAGACAACCAACATAATCTTAGGTATTTTTTATTTAACCTGAAACAGCTTCTAAAATTCCAAAAGATTAACTCTTGATGCTCAGAAGCTTAATACCCATTTTCATTATTGAGTTAGTAGTATGATCCCCATTTAAATTGAAATGTTTTCAGATGACATCTGTACCTTTGTCTTTGATCACATAGATTATGAAGTGCCCATTTTTCTTAGTAATTAGTGCTGTTAGAACTGTCTGCCTGGGCATGCCTTGGACTGGTTGCATTCTCATGTCAGCCGTTATCACACCATTATTGTTACATTTTATATAGAAAATGCCTGAAGTGAACACATCCATCATCTCAAGGGAATGGTTGGTTACTTCCATCACTTAGGAATTGCTGCTTTTACTGAATTGTAGCTAAATATTAGATTCTGAATGGAACAAGACTTGTCTACAGTTGGAAGAAAGCCTTCTCTCTGTCCACCCTTGACTAATCCTGACCTTGCTTAGTGTACCTTTTTTCTCAGTGCAATTCAGTTCACTCGCTCAGTCCTGTGTCTGACTCTTTGTGACCTCATGAATCACAGCACGCCAGGCCTCCCTGTCCATCAGCAACTCCCAGAGTTAACTCAGACTCATGTCCATCAAGATGGTGATGCAATCCAGCCATCTCATCCTCTGTCTTTCCCTTCCTTTCCTGCCTCCAATCCCTCCCAGCATCAGAGTCTTTTCCAATGAGTCAACTCTTCGCGTAAGGTGGCCAAAGTACTGGAGTTTCAGCTTCAGCATCAGTCCTTCCAATGAAAACACAGGGCTGATCTTCTTCAGAATGGACTGGTTGGATCTCCTTGCAGTCCAAGGAACTCTCGAGAGTCTTCTCCAACATCACAGTTAAAAAGCATCAATTCTTTGGCACTTAGCTTTCTTCACAGTCCAAATTTCACATCCATACATGACCACTGGAAAAATCATAGCCTTGACTAGACAGACCCTTGTTGGCAAAGTAATGTCTCTGCTTTTCAATATGCTATCCAGAGTAGTCATAACTTTTCCTCCAAGGAGTAAGCATCTTTTAAATTCATGGTTGCAGTCACCATCTACAGTCATTTTGAAGCCCCCAAAAATAAAGTCTGCCAGTGGTTCCACTGTTCCCTCATCTATTTCCTGTGAAGTAATGGGACCAGATGCCATGATCTTCGTTTTCTGAATGTTGAGCTTTAACCAACTTTTTCACTCTCCT
Source organism: Madoqua kirkii (assembly GCA_006408675.1). NCBI lineage: Eukaryota > Metazoa > Chordata > Mammalia > Artiodactyla > Bovidae > Madoqua > Madoqua kirkii. The sequence continues at coordinate 11,516 of SJYC01072700.1, forward strand.
CTTTCACTTCCATCAAGAGGCTTTTTAGTTCCTCTTCACTCTCTGCTGTAAGGGTGGTGTAATCTGCATATCAGAGGTTATTGATATTTCTTCCAGCAACCTTAACTCCAGCTTGTGCTTCTTCCAGCCCAGCGTTTCTCATGATGTACTCTGCATAAAAGTTAAATAAGCAGGATGACAATATACAGCCTTGACATACTCCTTTTCCTATTTGGCACCAGTCTGTTGTTCCATGTCCACTTCTAACTGTTGCTTCTTGACTTGCATACAGGTTTCTCAAGAGGCAGGTCAGGTGGTCTGTTATTCCCATCTCTTGAAGAATTTTCTACAGTTTATTGTGATCCACATAGTCAAAGGCTTTGGCATAGTCAAGAAAACAGAAATAGATGTTTTCCTGGAACTCTCTTGCTTTTTCATGATCCAGCAGATGTTGGCAATTTGATCTCTGGTTCCTCTGCCTTTTCTAAAACCAGCTTGAACATCTGGAAATTCACAGTTCATGTACTGCTGAAGCCTGGCTTGTAGAATTTTGAGATTTAGTTTACTAGCGTGTGAGATGAGTGCAATTGTGCGGTAGTTTGAGCATTCTTTGGCATTGCCTTTCTTTGGGATTGGAATGAAAATTGACATTTTCCAGTCCTGTGGCCACTCCTGAGTTTTCCAAATTTGTTGGCATATTGAGGGCAGCACTTTCACAGCATCATCTTTCAGGATTTGAAGCAGCTTCACTGGAATTCCATCACCTCCACTAGCTTTGTTCGTAGTGATGCTTTCTAAGGCTCACTTGACTTCACATTCCAGAATGTCTAGCTCTAGGTGAGTGATCATACCATAGTGATTATCTGAATCGTGAAGATCTTTTTTGTAGAGTTCTTCCATGTATTCTTGCCACCTCTTCTTAATATCTTCTGCTTCTGTTAGGTCCATACTATTTCTCTCTTTTATCGAGCCCATCTTTGCATGAAATGTTCCCTTGGTATCTCTGATTTTCTTGAAGAAATCTCTAGTCTTTCCCATTCTGTTTTCCTCTATTTCTTTGCATTGATCATGAATGAGGGCTTTCTTATCTCTTCTTGCTATTCTTTGGAACTCTGCATCCAGATGCTTATATCTTTCCTTTTCTCTTTTGCTTTTCACTTCTCTTTTCACAGCTATTTGTAAGGCCTCCTCAGAAAGCCATTTGGCTTTTTTTACATTTCTTTTCCATGGGGATGATCTTGATCCCTGTCTCCTGTACAATGTCATAAACCTCCATCCATAGTTCATCAGGCACTCTATCAGATCTAGTCCCTTAAATCTATTTCCCACTTCCACTGTATAATCATAAGGGATTTGATTTAGGTCATACATGAATGGTCTAGTGGTTTTCACCACTTTCTTCAATTTAAGTCTGAATTTGGCAATAAGGAGTTCATGATCTGTGCCACATTCAGCTCCTGGTCTTATTTTCATTGACTATATAGAGCTTTTCCATCTTTGGCTACAAAGAATATAATCAATCTGATTTCGGTGTTGACCATCTGGTGATGTCCATATGTAGAGTCTTCTCTTGTGTTGTTGGAAGAGGGTGTTTGCTATGACCAGTGCATTCTCTTGGCAAAACTCTATTAGCCTTGCCCTGCTTCATTCCGTGTTCCAAGGCCAAATTTGCCTGTTATTCCAGGTGTTTCTTGACTTCCTACTTTTACATTCCAGTTCCCTATAATGGAAAGGACATCTTTTTTGGGTGTTAGTTCTAAAAGGTCTTGTAGATCTTCATAGAACCATTAAACTTCAGCTTCTTCAGTGTTAATAGTTGGGACATAGACTTGGATTACTGTGATATTGAATGGTTTGCCTTGGAAACGAACAGAGATCATTCTCTCGTTTTTGAGATTGCATCCAAGTACTGCATTTCAGACTCTCTTGTTGACCATGATGGCTACTCCATTTCTTCTATGGGATTCCTGCCCACAGTAGTAGATATAATGGTCATCTGAGTTCAATTCACCCATTCCAGTCCATCTGAGCTCACTCATTCCTAGAATGTTGACATTCACTCTTGCCATCTCCTGTTTGACTACTTCCAATTTGCCTTGATTCATGGACCTAACACTCCAGGTTTCTATGCAATATTGTTCTTTACAGCATCAGATCTTGCTTCTATCACCAGTCACATCCACAACTGGGTATTGTTTTTGCTTTGGCTCCATCCTTTCATTCTTTCTGGAGTTATTTCACCGCTGATCTCCAGTAACATATTGGGCACCTACTGACCTGGTGAGTTCCTCTTTCAGTGTCCTATCATTTTGCCATTTCATACTGTTCATGGGGTTCTCAACGTAAGAATACTGAAGTGGTTTGCTATTCCCTTCTCCAGTGGACCACATTCTGTCAGACTTCTCCACCATGACCCACCTGTCTTGGGTGGCCCCACAGGGCATTGCTTAGTTTCACTGAGTTAGACAAGACTGTGGTCCTAGTGTGATTAGATTGACTAGTTTTCTGTGATTATGGTTTCAGTGTGTCTGTCCTCTGATACCCTCTTGCAATACCTACCATCTTACTTGGATTTCTCTTGCCTTGGACGTGGGGTATCTCTTCACGGCTGCTCCAGCAAAGCGCAGCCACTGCTCCTTACCTCGGACGAGGGGTATCTCCTCACCCCATCCCTCCTGACCTTGAACATGGAATAGCTCCTGTAGGCCCTCCTGCGCCCATGCAGACACCGCTTCTTGGACATGGGGTTGCTCCTCCCAGCCACTGCCCCTGGCCTCAGGCTGGGGGTTGCTCCTCTTGGCTGTTCCTGCACCATCGCAGCCTGGCACTCTCGGCCACTGCCGCTGACCTCGCACGTGGGGTAGCTTCTCTCGGCTGTGCGTGCCATCGCAGCCACCCGTGCTTGTGCACCGTCACAGCCCCACACTCTTTCTTCTAGTCTGTTAAAATTTTATTTTTTAGCATATGCAATGCCCAAAGTATGCCAAGAACATGAATGTGATCAGAATTTGGAGCAGTGGTGTTGTCCTGCATACTTGATAAATCTATCCAACTGATATAATATATTGACCTCAGCATTTCATCCTCCTTTAGAAACATGGGTATGAGAGAAGGAAAATCAGAGAAGATTAAGGGCATACTTAGGATTAGGACTCTAAATTAAACCAATAGCATACATTAAATAAAGCTTTGTGCAAAAGCATAGCCCTTTAGGAACAAAAAAATCAGTAAATTCTGGTTTAGCCAACTCTTTATTAGTTGCTTTGCTATATTGTGTCTTTATAAATTTTATTTTAAAATATAAAAACTTAACAGTTTTCTCCTTCAGTTTTATGTGAATTTGCATTTTCTAATATGGTTAACCAAAGGATTCATATGAAGAGAAAATTAATTTTCCCCTAAACTGAATGCTTTATGTATTGTCTAGGCCTTTTATCTCGCAAAATTATTCCCTTGTCACCTGAAATTATCTATGGTAATTTCTACTGACCAAGAATGTTTCTAGTTATGAGAAGTTTTAATACCTAATTGCCCACCATCAAAGATGCATTAAATTGCATTGTTGGCATAATATCCTCAGAGCATAATTTCCATCCACCTCCTCCCCGCCCCCACACTTCCAATCTTTTCATGTTTATGCAAGTGGAAAGATTTGCAGATGGAAACAGTGTAGGAAATCATTGAAGTCAAAAGAAAGTTGATATTCTCATTCTTTGCATAGAGTGTATTTTTAGGGTAATACTAACTTTTGAGAAGAGACATTCCTAGGCAATAATGGGGGGAAAAGTGGAAAAATAGAAAGCAAGACATTTTGAAAATTTTATCAGAACAACTAAGTTTACAGTATTGGAGGGTAGTTTTTAAATGTTAGGGATAAAGAATGTAGCTAAAACATGCTGTGTGATGGTATTCTTATTTCCTGAGGCTTGAATGTCTAATAGGACAGTAATCTAGTAAAATGATAACAAAAAGGGAAAACAGTCTTAACAAAAGATTGCAGTAGCATGCCAGGCAAACAGTAAGAGTGAGATACCAGGAGTGCTCATCTCCTTGCTCAGTCCTGTGCCTGACTCTCACCTAGGCAGAAAGGGAGGTGAGATGCCACCTCTTGCTTTGTCAAGGTACCACCTGCTGGAATCCAGAAACCAAAGTCTTACAAGGATCCCACTGTTTAAAGTCCTATGCTTTTGACCTTGGCTATGCTTCTCAAAATACAGGCACAGATAACTACAAGAGCATGTAACGCAACTCTATCCTTGAAAATGTAAAAGCAGCTAGACACAGATTCCAGTGTTTTCAATTTAACAATGCTATAGGTAATGGACCATAGCTTGTTTGTATGGACAGAATCTATGGAAGAGAATGCAGAATCTGCATGACTTTTCTAGTCAAATGTAACAGGTCTAAAAAACTGCATTTGCAGTCAACCAATTCCAACTATTGGCTGAGTTTATCCAACTATTCAGAGTTTACTTTTTGTGTGTGTATTAGGATTTTGCAATGCAAAATATCAGGAAATACTGTCTTGCAATTTTATTGAACTAGATCTTCATTCCAAAACACATCATTGTGGTTCTCGATCCACTGTTCTACACTATAGATCACTCTGTGCTTTGCTATATTTCTGCCATGTTCTCAAAAAATTTCATAATTCTAGGTGTTGTGACAGGCATAGTGCACAAATCTAGTGTACTGTGAGGACTAGAACTATTTAGAACATGAGTTATAACAGAAATACCAATCCAGACAGCATTATTATTTGTCCTGTTATTTACTTCTTCACTAGCATAAAACTGAACATATTCTTTGGCATCATTGTTTTATTAAGCCAGTAATCTGTTTAGTTCAGTCACTCAGTCATGTCTGACTCTTTGCAACCCCATGGACTGCAGCATGCCAGGCTTCCCTGTCCATCAGCAACTCCTGGAGCTTGCTCAAACATGTCCATCAAGTCAGGGATGCCATCCAACCATCTCATCCTCTGTCATCCCCTTCTCCTCCTGCCTTCAATCTTTTTCAGCATCAGGGTCTTTTTCAGTAAGTCAGTTCTTTGCATCAAGTGGCCAAAGTATTGGAACTTCAGCTTCAGCATCAGTCCTTCCAGTGAATATCCAGGATGAACTGGTTGGATCTCCTTGCAGTCCAAGGGACTCTCAAGAGTCTTCTCCCTCACCACAGTTCAAAAGCATCAATTCTTTGACACTCAGCTTTCTTTATGATCTAACTCTCACATCTGTACATGACTACCAGAAAAACCATAGCTTTGACTAGACAGACATTTGTTGGCAAAGTAATGTCTCTGCTTTTAATATGCTGCCAAGGTTTGTTATAGCTTTTCTTCCAAGAAACAAGCTCCTTTTAATTTCACGGCTGCAGTCACCATCTTCAGTGAATTTGGAGCCCTCAAAAATAAAGTCTGTCACTATTTCCATTGTTTCCCCATATATTTGCCATCAAGTGATGGGACCAAATGCCATGATCTTCGTTTTTTGAATGTTAAGCCAGCTTTTTCACTCTCCTCTTTCATCTCCATCAAGAGGGTTTTTAGTTACTCTGGTTTCTACCAAAAGGGTCATGTCATCTGCATATCTGAGGTTATTGATATTTCTCCCAGCAATCTTGATTCCACCTTGTGCTTCATCCAGCCTGGCATTTCACATGATGTACTCTGCATATGTTAAATAAGCAGGGTGACAATATACAGCCTTGTTGTACTCCTTTTCCAGTTTAAAATCAGTCTGTTTTCCCCATGTCTGGTTCTGACTGTTGCTTCTTGATCTGTACTTGGGATCAATCTGAGAGAAACCTGAGTTCCTCCTGTCATTAGAGCATCTTCCCACTGTATCTAATGCAATGTCCATAAGAACTTTACTATGAGAGCTTCTGCATGGCATATAGCAGTCACTGGCTGGCCTGGCTTAATTTTACAGACTCTTGTTTTTCTCCACCTGCATTTACAGACTTTAGTTTTTCTCCACCTGTATGATATAGCAGTATAGTCTGCTATATATTAGAGTATAGCAGATTAACACATGTTTGACATTTTCAGGTGCATAGTGGAGGGCCTAATGTGTGTATCCATTCCCTTCAAATGCTTCTCCCATCTAGATTGCCACATAACATTGAGCAGAGTTCCATGTGATACAGTAGGTCCTTGATGGTTATCGATTTCAAATATAACAGTGTGTCCATGTCCATCCCAAATTCCTTAACTATCCCTTCTCCTGGTCTTTGCCCCCTGGCAACCATATTGCCACCTGTGTTTTGATTGTGCATTTCCTTTTTTACTCAGTAATCCATTGGGATGTCACAACTTTACATGATACAGAACATCTTACTTTGACTGTAAAACATACATTTAGAGTACACAGTTCATATAAAATAAGGAAAAACATAGTTATGGAAGGATGACCTACATAAAAAAGAAACATAAACTTATACATGATTTAATTGTTAGCAAGATAAAATTGAAGAATATTTAAGCAAATATTACTCTCTGTATATGAATGCATGTTAGCAGTTACCACAAGTCTTCCAAACCATGCTAAAATTAACATATGTAACAAGAAATTACATGTGAGGAAAGAGGAAGTATATTAGATTAGGATACATAGTGTGTTAGTTGCTCAGTCATGTCTGACTCCTTGTGACACCATGTACTGTGCCCACCAGGCTTCTCTGTCCATTGAATTTCCCAGGCAAGAATTCTGGGGTGGGTTGCCATTTCTCCAGAAGTCTTCCTGACCCAGGGATCGAACTCAGGTCTCCTGCATTGCAGGCAGATTCTTTACCACCTGAGCCACCAGAAAACACATATACAGTCAGGAGGTATAATTGGAGAGTTGAGGTCAGCTTTGCAGAGAATTCAGGTAAATGCATCATTGATGCAAGGTTTCATTTCTTCTTGCTGCGATGAAAATATCATGATGCACATTCCATGTGCATCCACATTAATTATAGTGCACTTATAGTGTGCCTGAGTAGATGAGATATTTTTGAATTAAAGTAGTTCTCTCTGAGGCTTCCCAGATGACTTGCTGCTGCTGCTGCTGCTAAGTCGCTTCAGTCATGTCCGGCTCTGTGCGACCCCATAGATGGCAGCCCACCAGGCTCCCCCATCCCTGGGATTCTCCAGGCAAGAACACTGGAGTGGGTTGCCATTTCCTTCTCCAATGCATGAAAGTGAAAAGTGAAAGTGAAGTCAATCAGTCGTGTCTGACTCTTAGCGACCTCATGGACTGCAGCCCACCAGGCTCCTCCGTCCATGGGGTTTTCCAGGCAAGAGTACTGGATTGGGTTGCCAATGGCTTAGCAGTAAATAATTTGCGTGCCAATGCAGGAAACATGGATTTGACCCATAGGTTGGAAAGATCCCCTGGAGGAGGGCATGGCAACCCACTCAAGTATTCTTGCCTAGAAAATCGCATAGACAGAGGAGCCTGGCAGGCTCCATGGGGCTGCAAAGAGTCAGACACAGCTGAGCAACTGAGCAGACACACATGCATATAGTTATACTTAACTGTGTCTTTCCTTTTCCTTTAACCTATATGTCCAGATAAGGAGGTTTTGGCTTCATGCCTTCGAAAACAAGCAAGATACTGGATTTGAAGAGAAAATTCTGAGAGATAGCATCTCTTGAGAAAACGTAGAGGAGTTTTTACAACTTCTTGTCATGGTATCATAGTGTGATTGCTTTCAGCAGTGCTGCATTTGTATCAGGCTTCCTACCCTAATTGTGTCCGCTGTATAGTTTCAGAACCAGTGGAGAGACTGTCCCAGAAATGGTTTGCAACTTACTGTTATCTTTATTGCTGACTGGATTTATTGGTGAGTGTGGTTTAGACCTGGGTTAAGTATGATTCCTAATACCAAATTCCAGAAGGACGTGCATTCAGCCTTCCAGTCACTGACACTGTTGACAACCCCAGGACAATTGTGAGTTTCCCTGGTGGCCCAATGGTAAAGAATCTGCCTACAATGCAAGAGACCTGGGTTTGATCCCTGAGTCAGGAAGATTCCCTTCAAGGAGGGCATGGCAACCCACTCCAGTATTCTTGCCTGAATAATCCCTTGGACAGAGGAGCCTGGTGGACTATGGTCCATGGGGTCAAACAGAGTTGGACACAGCTGAGCACAGACGACAGTTGTAGAGCTTAGAGCCTCAGGGGCAGAAGGAGATGTCTGATCTGTGCACCACAGTGGGTTCCCATGCAGAACACTGAAGCAGAAGCTGAGCCAAGCATACGATCCTTAACCTAACCCCTCCTAAAGGGGATGTGTGGGAGGATGGAGAGAGGCTGGGTACTTCTCTAACAGCTGGGACCATTTATGGAGGGAAACGACCTCCCCCTACCCTGGGTGACCTGGGCACAGTGTTGATCAATACTTTGTATACAAGAAGAAAGGTTGATTCTCCATATATACATATTTGAATAATTTATGTGCATAATAATAACTGAAGAGTTAAATATCTTGACTTGGACTGTGATGCTGAACCAAGCAATGGTCATTTTGAGTTTCTATGTACCCAGTTTACTAACAGGGTGCTAGCTTTTTTCTCTAAGTGAGTATGCAAGATATTTAAAATTGGTGTCAGGTTTACTATGATCTATTCAGTTATTTCTTTTTCTTCTGATTCCCTTCCTTTTCCATTCATATCATGAGGAGATAAAATATAAAGAGATCAAGCCAATTACAATTTGAAAATATAAATTATAAATATAGTTAAATTTTGTGAGTCATTTTGAGTTTATTTTATTGCTCTTTAGGCATTATTCTGACTCTTTGCAACATCATGGACTGCAGCATGCCAGGCTCCCTGTCCTTCACTGTCTCTGAGTTTGCTCAGACTCATGTCCTTTGAGTCAGTGATGCCATCCAGCCATCTCATCCTCTGTCGTTCCCTTCTCCCCCTGCCCCCAATCCCTCCCAGCATCAGAGTCTTTACCAATGAGTCAACTCTTCGCATGAGGTGGCCAAAGTACTGAAGTTTCAGCT
>SJYC01072701.1:0-40584 GCA_006408675.1 Madoqua kirkii
ATTTGGGTGTGTCTAAACATGATTGGCAAAAGAAAAAAAAAAAAGAACAATTTATCATAAGCGGTATATTGAGAAAGGAATGACCAGGATCAACAGATAGGAAATAACATTTCAAAATGGTCATTTTGTTTTGTTTTATTACACTTAACTTTTTAAACATTAATTTCTATTGGGCTTCTCTGGTGACTCCGTGCTAAAGAACATGCCTGCCAGTGCAGGAGATGTGATTCTGATCCCTGATCTTGTAAGATTCTCTGAAGAAGAAAATGGCAATCCATGCTAGTATTCTTGCCTGGGAAATCCCATGGACAGGGGAGCCTGAAGGGTTGCAGTCCATGGAGTTGCAAAGAGTCCTATATAACTTTGAAACTGAACAACCACATAGTTGCTTTTTAAACTTGTGTTAGTTTCTGCTGTACAGCAAAGTGAATCAGCCCTATGTACACATATAGTCCATCTTCATTGAGTTTCCTTCCCATTCGGGTCACCACGGAACACCGAGTGGGGCTCGCTGTGCTCTCCAGTAGGTTCTCATTAGTTACCTATTTTGTACATAGTATCAATAGTGGATATTTGTCAATCCCGACCTCCCAATTCATCTCACCTCACTTCCCTCTTGCATCTCCATATGTTTGTTTCCTACCCCCTTTCTGTGACTCTATTTCTGTGAAAGTGTTATTCAGTTTTGAATAACTGAGTAATTCCCTGCTGGTTCAGCTGGTAAAGACTCTGCCTGCAATGCAGGAGACCTAGGTTTGATCTCTGGGTTGGGAAAATCCCCTAGAGAAGGGAACAGCTACCCACTCCAGTATTCTGGCCTGGAGAATCTCATGGGCTGTGTAGTCCATGGGGTTGCAGAGTAGTACACAACTGAGCGACTTTCATTTTAATTGTGAATTCTGATAGTGGCCTCATGGAAACTAATGTAGCTATTAGCACATTAGTGTGTTTCTAAGGGTCATGAAAGAAAAGCCATGGTGGAATAACAAGGAAAATGTACGCAAGGATCTCTTCCACTGAATGAAGCCTGAAAGACATGGAAGAGTTTTTATCATATAACTGAAGATGTTACAGTGTTGAGATGAAATCCTCCAGGGAGAAGTGACAGTTGAAGAGTTGTTAGACATTTAACCTTTGGAGTCAATGACAGCTCACAAAGCAGACGCTTTGAAAGGAGGAAAGAGGAAAACACAGGGCATGGGGTCTGAGAGACTGGCCTTGGGAAAGTTGTGCACGCACACAAAAACTTCTAGACATGACCTAAATATGTCTTGTCACTTTTTGGATGCAAACATTACTTGCAATTGTACATTTGACTCCAAACCAGAATTCTCAAACTCTAAAACCTAGTTGCTTATTACTGTGTTATCCTGCCTCAAATTATGGTAAAAATATAAAAGTTAAAATTACGATGAGTTGCAATGTATTAGCTCATTAAGATCTGACCAAAATGTACTTGTTTTTTTTATTAAAGATTTTTTTCTTATGAAAACCATTTTTTAAAGTCTTTATTGAATTTGTTACAATATTGCTTTGATTTTATGTTTTTGATTTTTTGGCCACAGGCATGTGGGAACTTAAGATCCCCAACCAGGGATCAAACCCGTACCCCCTGCTTTGGAATGTGAAGTCTTAATCACTGGTCTACCAGGAAAGTCCTCATAATTGCTTTTTTCTTTTTTTTTCATTTTTAATTGGAGTTTAATCGCTTTGCAATATTGTGTTGGCTTCTGCCATACATCAATATGAATCTGTAACTGCTTTGTAAATTACAGAAGGAAACTAGAAAATCAAGTATAAATTTATGATTGCTCATTATTATCATTTATGGGACCTTTATTTCAGTCATAAGTATATATATATTAATAAGATTGTGTTAATCTTTCAATCATGTCTGACTCTTTGCGACCCCTTGAACTGCAGCTGCCAGGCTCCTCTGTCCATGGGATTTTCCAGTCAAGAATAATGGAGTGGGTTGCCATCCCCTTCTCCAGGGGATCTTCCCCAAATCCTACATTGCAGGCAGAGCCTTTACCATCTGAGCCATTGGGGAAGACATTCATAGGATTATATTATAAGTATTTTTAATTCTGCTGCTGTTAAGTCGCTTCAGTCGTGTCTGACTCTGTGCAACCCCATAGACAGCAGCCCACCAGGCTCCCCCATCCCTGGGATTCCCCAGGCAAGAACACTGGAGTGGATTGCCATTTCCTTCTCCAGTACATGAAAGTGAAAAGTGAAAGTGAAGTCGCTCAGTTGTGTCCGACTTTCAGCGACCCCATGGACTGCAGCCCACCAGGCTCCTCTGTCCATGGGATTTTCCAGGGAAGAGTACTGGAGTGGGGTGCCATTACCTTCTCCACTTTTTAATTCTAATTTTATGTAATTTTGTTACCCCCAAGTGTTAATATATAAGGCTCCAAATGGAACACATTTACTAAAAAGACTAATAGCTAAATATGAGATTGCATTACAACATCAGTGATACAGAAAAATCATACTTAGATAAATGTTAAACTACTGGGTTTGCACTATGCAGTCATCAGTGCAAACTTACAGGGCACTACTGCTAAAATCAGTCTCTAGAACTGGTGGCAGTTAATATATCACTAGGAAATACCAACGTGCTTCACACTCAGGCAGCTGTTTGTGTTATGTGTGACCTCGGTAGTAAAGTCAGTATTTTAGATTAGTGTGACTATAAAGGTTTCACTGGGAAAGTAGAAAATATTAAGCTCACAGAAGAGCACCTAATTTTTGGAAGTTTGACATCAAACTATATCAGAGTTGACCTTGGCATCAATCTTAGGAGATTATTGTTTTTTCAGCATTTGAATATTAAAAGAGTTACAGTGTTTAGATATGGGAATTTTCCCATAACTGAAAAAAAGAAATGGTGTCATATCATGTGTTGTTGTTTACTGGATAAGTTGTATCCAATTCTCTGTGACACCCTGGACTATAGCTCACCAGGCTCCTTGTTCATGGAATTTCCTTGGCAAAAATACTGGAGGACATACCTATTCCCTTCTCCCAAGGGATCAAACCTGAGTATCTGGCATCCTCTGCTTGGCAGACAGATCCTTTACCACTGAGCTACCAGGGAAACCTGTCTTATATCATAGACAAAGGTTAATATCAGAATTATTAAAATAATGACAGATAAAGGCCCAAAGCTGTTTATTATAATGATCACTTCTGTATTGGTCTACTGTTTGATAGTGATGTTAAGATAAATAAAAGAAAACACACACACACAGAACAGGGTCTATGTAGATATCCCATGCCTAGTTGCTTGTGTTATACACTTACAAATAAGATATTCATATAGAAACTTCAGTGTGAAACTCTAAAGTCACAGATGCTTGAAGTACACTCATTTCCTTTTTCCATATGTAAAGCTTTTTTTAAAAATAATTTTTATTGGAGTATAATTGATTGACAATGTTGTGTTAGTAAAACATCAACTCCTCCTCCGACCCAGTGTCAAACCAGTGACCGAAGGATGACTATACTGGGATATACTACAGTCCTCCACTCTATCAGCCGAGCTATCGAAGGAAGTGCTCTCATTTCTTGATTAGCAACTATTGTATATTTCAAAGTTATCTCTAACTTTGCAGTCTTTCAAATTAATACAATTTATTTATTTGAAAATGCTCTCTTTTGAAAAATTAATCTTTTACTTTGATACCAGCTTGCCAGGTGATTTTAGTTACTCTCATAGGACATTGCAAATACACAGTATTTAGACTTATTCTACTGCATTTGGGGGCTTCTCTGGTGGCTCCAATAGTAAAGAATATGCTGGCAATGCAAGAGATCTGAGTTCAGTCCCTGGGTCAGAAAGATCCTCTGCAGAAGAAAATGGCAACCCACTCCAATATTCTTGCCTGGAAATCCCATGGACAGAAGAGCCTGGTAAGTTACAGTCCACAGAATCACAAAGAGTTGGACACAACTGAGTGACTAACAACTGTATTTTGAATTGGAACTTTTGGACAGTGACTTCCACTGGAACAAAGGCTCCCTGACAATAAAACTTTTTCTTCTATCTTCAGCCCATAATGAAGTGTGTGAATGTGTGAATGATTCATCACATCATAAATATTGATTATTTGTTAGGTATTGAATAAATACACCAAAAAATCCAGAGAAAATCCAGAAAAACGAAACAAAAAATAAGCCATTGTCAGAATCACATCTGTTGTTTCAAAGTATGTCCTTTGCTATCTTAAACCATGAAAAAGATGATTAAAAAGTTGGCAGAAGTTTGTGAAGCAGAAATAGATTCTAAATTTTAATTCTTTCAAGAAAAATAGAAATCTGATGTAATGTGCATTCTATTCAGTAAGATTAATCTTACTATAGGAATTCTAAATGTGTTCCCTCTTTATTATGTTTCCAGGCTTCCCTGGTGGCTCAGACAGTAAAGAATATGCCTGTGGTGCGGGAGACCCAGGTCAAACCCTGGATCAGAAAGGTGTCCTAGAGAAGGAAAAGACGACCCATTCCAGTATTGTTGCCTGGAGAACTTCACAGACAGAGGGTCCTTGTGGGCTACAGTCCATGGGGGTTGCAGAGTCAGACATGACTGAATGACTAACACTATTATATTTCCACTCATGGCAGTTTAATGAGATAAGAGGTTAACGTGAACGTGAAGTAGCTCAGTCATGTATTATAGATTATAGTTGAGACAGTTGGGCAAAAACAAGAGGTAAAGTGATCCAAATTAGAAAAGAAGAGTTAAAACTTCTCTATTGGCAGATGACATAATCTTATACAAAAAACCATAGGGAATCCACTGAGAAAGCTAGTAGAACTAATAAACAGTGTCAGCAAGGTACTCAGGTATAACAGCAATATATGAAAATCATTTTGTTTTTATACACTTGCAGTAAGTAATCTGAAAATAGCTCTAAAGAAAGCAATTCCCCATAGAATCAAAATGAATAAAATATTTAGGAATTGACTGATCGAAGAGATGTAAAACTTACACTTTGACAACTACAAAACATTGTGGAATGAAAGGGAAGAGATGAAGAAGCATCCCATATTTGTGAATCAGAAAAATTAATATTAACTCAGCAGAACACTCAAAGCTGAACTATAGATTGAAAGATAGAAAGAAAAACTATAGATTGATAGATAGAAAATTCCCATACAAATCCCAGATGACTGCTCTTTAGAAGTTGACAAGCTGATTCTAAAACTCATGTGATATTGCAAGGGACCCAGCATAGTCAGGACAATCTTGAAGAACAGCAAACAAATGGGATAACACACATTTCCTGATTTCAAATTTCTTGTATGTCAACAGTAATCAACACAGTGTAGTATGTGAATAGATATATAGTGAATAGAGTATAATAGAGTCCAGAAATAGTTCTATATGTCCTGGACAAATTGACTTTTTGACAAGGATGTCAAAACCATTCAATGTGGAACAAATAATCTTCTAAACAAATGGTACTTGGACAACCAGGAGACCACATGTAAAAGAAAGATGTTGGACCCTTAACTCAGACCACAAAAAAAAGAAAGTGAAAATCGCTCAGTTGTGTCCTACTCATTGTGACCCCCATGGACTATACAGTCCATGGAATTCTCCAGGCCAGAATACAGGAGTAGGTAGCCTTTCACTTCTCCAGGGATCTTCGCAACCCAGGGAATGAACCCAGGTCTCCCGCTTTGCAGGCAGATTCTTTACCAACTACCACAGAAGGTGAGCATAAAACATATCAATGACCTCAACGTCAGAGCTGAAACCGTAAGACTCAGAAGAAAACACAGAAGTAAACCATCATGACCTATGACTTGATAAAGGCTTTTCTGATGGCTCAGATTAGGGTAAACAATCCACCTGCAATGCAGGAAGCACAAGAGAGGGGTTCAGTCTCAGGGCCAGGATGATCCCAGGAGGAGAAAACAGCAGTACTCTCCAGTATTCTTGCCTGTGAAATCGCATGGATAGAGGAGACTGGTAGGCTACAGACCATGGGGTTGCAAAGAGTCTCACACAGCTAAATGACTGAGCATGTTCTTGTGCATCATGCCAAAAGCATAAGGAACAAAAGAAATAGATAAATTGACCTTCATCAAAATTAAATGCATCAAACTTTTATGCTTCAAAGGACACCATCAAGAATGGAAAATGACAACCCACAGTACTAGAGTGTGTGTGTCTGATAAGAAATTTGTATCTAGAATATATAAAAACTTATAATTTAATAATAAAAGACCAATAACCCAGTTAAACTATAGACATATGATATGAATAGTCATTTCTTCATGGAAGATATTGCCCTTAGTCATCTAGGAAAAAAAAGAAGAAAGTATTAGTCGATCAGTTGTGTCCAACTCTTTGTGACCCCATGGACTGTAACCTGCCAGGCTCCTGTGTCCTTGGAACTCTCCAGGCAAGAGTACTGAAGTGGGTTGTCATTCCCTTCTCCAGGGGATCTTCCTGACCCAGGGATCAGACCCAGGTTTCCTGCACTGCAGGCAAATTCTTTATTTTCTGAGCCACAGGGAAGCCCAGTCATCTGGGAGATGACTCCCCTGTTGCACCTCAAAAAAAAGCCCAAGTTCCCTGCCTCAACTCAACAGGAGGCCTGACACCCCTTTTACAACTCGAGAGGAAAACGGAGTTCCATGCCTCAAAACGAGATGTATCAAAGCAAAAATGAGTTACTGCTTCACAGCCACTGCGTGTGTGTTTGGTTGCTCAGTGTCATGTGCGACACACTGTGACCACATAGACCAGCCTACCAGACTCTCTGTCCATGGGATTCTCCAGGCAAGAAGAGTGGTATGGTTTGCCATTTCCTCCTCCAGAGAATCTTCTTGACCCAGGGATCAAGCGCAAGTCTCCTGCAATGGCAGGCAGATTCTTTACCACTAGCGCCACCTAAGAAGTCAAATAAGAAATGTTGGTGATGATGTGGAGAAAGTAGAACCCTTGTACACTGACAATGGGAATATAAAGTTGTGTCAGTGCATTAGAAAATATGCTTGCAGTTCTTCTAACAATTAAACACAGTCACCATATGACCCAGAAATTCTACCACCAAGAATACACCAAAGGGAAATGAAAACATGTCTACACAGAAGTCACATATGAATGTTTATAGGAGAATTATTCATAATAGTCAAAAGTGACAACAACCCGGCTGTTTATCACTAAGTCACTAATTAAAACATGGTAAGTCATATCATGGGCTTTCCTTGTGGCTCAGCTGGTGAAGAATCGGCCTGTAATGGAGGAGACCTGGTTTTGATCCCTGGGTTATGAAGATTCTTTGGAGAACATCGATACGAAGATGCAGAACCCTTATGGCAGAAAGCAAAGAATAACTAAAGAGCCTCTTGATGCAAGTGAAAGAGGAAAGTGAAAAAGTTGGCTTAAAACTTAACATTCAGAAAAACTAAGATCATGACATCTCAGTCATCTATGACTCTTTGGGACCTCATGGACTAGATACTCCATGGAATTCTCCAGGCCAGAACACCAGAGTGGGTAGCTTTCCCCTTCCCAAGGGGATCTTTCCAACCCAGGGCTCAAACCCAGGTCTCCCGCATTGCAGGCAGATTTGTTACCAGCTGAGTCACAAGGGAAGCCCAAGAATACTGGAGTGGGTAGCCTATCCGTTCTCCAGGGGATTTTCTTAACCCAAAAATCGAACTGGGGTCTCCTGCATCACAGGTGGATTCTTTACAAACTGAGCTATCAGGGAAGCTATCTGGTCCCATCACTTCATGGCAAATAGATGGGGCAACAACGGAAACACTGGCAGACTTTATTTTGAGAGGCTCCAAAATCACTGCAGTTAGTGACTACAGCCATGAAATTAAAAGACACTTGCTCCTTGGAAGAAAAACTATGACCAATCTAGACAGCATACTAAAAAGCAGTTACTTTGCCAACAAAAGTCTGTCTAGCCAAAGCTATGATTTTTCCAGTAGTCATGTATGGATGAGAGAGTTGGACTATAAAGCTGAGCACTGAAGAATTTATGCTTTTGAACTGTGGTATTGGAGAAGACTCTTGAGAGTCCCTTGGACTGCAAGGAAATAAACCAGTCCATCCTAAATGAAATCAGTCCTGAATATTCATTGGAAGGACTGATGCTGAAGCTGAAGCTCCAATTCTTTGGCCACCTGATGTGAAGAACTGAATCACTGGAAAAGATCCTGATGTTGGGAAAGATTGAAGGCAGGAGGAAAAGGGGATGACAGAGGATGAGATGGTTGGATGGCATCACTGACTTGATGGACATGAGTCTGGCAAGTTCCAGGAGGTGGTGATGGACAGGGAAACTGGACAGTGCTGCAGGCCATGGAGTCCCAAAGAGCTGGACATGACTGAGCAACTGAATTGAACTGAACTGAACTGAAGTGATGTCATGGAAGATGATTCAGTAATAAAAAGGAATAGAATACTTATAAATGCTACATCTTTGGACTTCCCTGGTGGCTTAGATGGTAAAGTGTCTGCCTACAATGCAGGAGACATGGGTTCAATCTCTGGGACAGGAAGATCTCCTGGAGAAGGAAATGGCAACCCACTCCAGTATGCTTGCCTGGAGAATCCCATGGACAGAGGAGCCTGGGAGACCACAGTCCATGGGGTCACAAAGAGTCGGACACGACTGAGCAACTTCACTTCACTTGATTAACCTTGAAAACATTACGCTAAGTGAAAAAAATTCCATATAATATATGCTTCTGTCTGCATGAATGTCCATAGTAGGAAACTCTGAGAAATGGAATGTGTAAAAAGTGGTTCTCTAGGGCTTTGAGTGGACAAAGATCAGGGTAGTTATAACTACAGCTATGAGATTTTCTTTTTAATTGGAGTATAACTGCTTTACAATGTTGTGTGAGTTTCTGCTGCACAGTGACTCAGCTTTGTGTATACATGTGTCCCGTCCCTGCTGGACCTCCCCTGTACCCACGCGCCATCCCGCCCCTCTGTCATCACAGAGCTCTGAACTGAGCTCCCTGTGCTTACAGAAGCTTCCCAGTGGCCATCTGTTTTACGCACCGTAGTGTTCGTATGACAATCCTACTCTCCCAATTCATTCCACCTTCTCCTTCTGCCACAGTGTCCACAAGTCCATTAGACACATTTTGTATTTTTGCATCTCCACTCCTGTCCTAAAAATAGGTTTATCTGTTCCATTTTTCTAGATTCTATATATATGTGTTAATGATCTTTTTCTCTTTTATTTTTTTGCTTACTTCACTATGCATGACAGATTCTAGGTCCATTTGCATCTCTACAAATGACCTAATTTTATCCCTTTTATGGCTAACATTCCATTGTATAATGTGTCACATCTGCTTTATCTGTTCATCAGTGGTTGGCCATTTAGGTTGCTTCTGTGTCCTGGCTATTGTAAGTAATGCAGCTGTGAGCAGTGGGCTACGTGTGTCCTTTTGAATTTTGATTTTCTCGGGGTATATGCCCAGTAGTAGAACCACTGAATTAAACAGTAGTGTTGTTTTTAGTTTTTTAAGGAACTTCCATGAGATTTCTTTTCAAGTTAATGAATATATTCTAAAATCTGTTGTCTGATGGTTATACATATCTGTGAATAAAGTAAAAATCCATGAGTTGTACACTTTACCTGATGCAACAAAAGAATTGGATGTTATATGAATTATATCTTAGTAAAGCTCTTTGAAAAAAAAAGATAAATCACTTCAGTTTTCTTCTAGTTAAATAATGTACTGTACTCCTGCTTATGAATATATTCTAAAATCTGTTGTGCTGATGGTTATACATATCTGTGAATAAAGTAAAAATCCATGAGTTGTACACTTTACCTGATGCAACAAAAGAATTGGATGTTATATGAATTATATCTTAGTAAAGCTCTTTGAAAAAAAAAGATAAATCACTTCAGTTTTCTTCTAGTTAAATAATGTACTTTACTCCTGCTGCTGCTGATGCTAAGTTGCTTCGATCGTGTCCGACTCTGTGCGACCCCATAGACAGCAACCCACCAGGCTCCCCCGCCCCTGGGATTCTCCAGGAAAGAACACTGGAGTGGGTTGCCATTTCCTTCGCCAATGCATGAAAGTGAAAAGTGAAAGTGAAGCTGCTCAGTCGTGTCCGACTCTTAGTGACCCCATGGACTGCAGCCCACCAGGCTCCTCCCATGGGATTTTCCAGGCAAGAGTACTGGAGTGGGGTGCCATTACTTTACTCCTAGTTTTTACCAAATCAAGCAACTGATTATTCCATTAGATCTTATCATCTGAATCAATGTAATAAGTATTTATCCCTAATGTTCTCTAACCGGTGTGTTGTGATAAGTACCAATTGTATGTGTGTGTGTGTGTATGAAGTTTAACTCTTTCAGTAATATAAACGTTTGTCTTCTGATAAAATTCCATTAAAAATCTGGAACTCTTACTGTGGAGAGAATTGCTTTTATTCTATACAGAAGGAGAGAATTTAGCTTTTAATGTTTAACAATATTTTGTTCATTATTCTGGCTTAAGTTTAATCATACGGTTAAAAGCATCCCTGCTTCCATATCTATATAAACACTTTAACTCGTATTTCCCTCCAGCAGTCCATCCCAGTTTCTAATAGCTATTGATTTCCTCAACTTCCACCCACTCCTCAGACTCTTAATTTGACTACAGACCCTAGCATGCCATCCACATTTTTCTTGCCAAAGTCACTACTGCCTTCCATGTTGCCAAAGCCCAATATTTTAACACTTTGTCTTGTGAAGCATTCCAGCGCAGTCTGACACTTGGGCCCTCCTCCCGTTTTTCAGCGTTTTTGTGTCTGTTTCTCGGAAAGGAAATGTGCTGACATGTCCTCCCAGTTCCTTTCCTTCTCTTCTGCAAACAAATCCTGGCTATCTGGTGACTAGGCGTCACAGTTCACCGGTGCTCCGTGACTGGATGTTGTAGCCCAATGATGCTCTGTACTGGCCCACAGTTTCATCATTTTATTTATTCTCTTTGCCAACCTCAACCACCAAGGCCTGTTAATTCCATCTCTAAAATACAGAGCCAAAGTCTAGAAGGCATCCCTTCCCTGGGACTCAGCTATATCCACCATCATATCTCTCTCTCTCTCTCTCTCTCTCTCTCTCTCTCTTTCTCTCTCTCTCTTTTTTTTAAAGTGGATACCATTTTTAAAGTCTTTATTGAATTTGTTACAATTTTGCTTATGTTTTCTGTTTTGTGTTTTAGCTGTGAGGAATGTGGGATCTTATTTCCCCGACCAGGGATCAAATCTTCACTGCCTGCATTGGCAGGCCAAGTCTTGGCCATGGGACCGCCAGGGAAGCCCCTCATCGCAGAAGTGAGATCCTAGGATGACCTCATAACTGGGCCTCACACACTCTCTATTGTTCTGTCCAATATATCCAACAGAGTGAGCTAGAGTCAGCCTTGAAAACCAGGGCTGATCATTAATCCTCCCTTCTGTCTAAAATACCTGCCAGACTTCCTGTCCGTTTCTGCCCCTCTCTGGCCTCCACTTTCGCTCTCCCTTCTGTGATCACTATGTTTCTGCCTCACAGCTATGATAAACACACAGCTGCATAAACAAACTCTTTTTGTTCCATAGGACAGACATAAAATATCATATTACATTAAAGTAGTAATCATAGTACCATATAAATTATTAATTTGTAAAATAAGTTCCCTATGGCTGATTCATGTTAATGTTTGACAGAAAACAACAAAATTCTGTAATGAAATTATCCTTCAATTAAAAAAGAAACAAATTTTTTGAAAGTTCCCAAATAAATTAATAAACAGTGTTTACCCTCCTGTACCTTCAAATACACATATATTCAACAATCCAATCTAATTTTCCAGGCCTGTCAAAGGCAAATAAATTACCAGTTATCACTGCTTTATCAAACCCAACTGGCATGGCAAGATTAGAAAAGAAAAACAGTGTGACTAAAGCAGCCATTGAAAATTGAATAAGCTGACATTAAAACAATTACTATGTAAATTGGTTGCTTGAAAATGACATACAGATATGTTATATGGTCTGCTTGTCAGTAGCCAGTTGACATTTTATTCTGTGGCGATTGAGAATGAGGATGAGAGAAATTTAGCCGAACCAAAATGGCTTTGCAAGAAATTATACAGTGGCAAAAAGCTCAAAGAAAATAAAGAGGCTTTCTCTCCTTTCTAAACATGAATGGTTCCCTTGATAAAATTTTTTTAAACAATTGTAGTTTAGTAGCAATAATACCAGAGAAGGCAATGGCAACCCACTCCAGTACTCTTACCTGGAGAATCCCATGGACGGAGGAGCCCGGTAGGCTGCAGTCCATGGGGTCACTAAGAATTGGACACAACTGAGTTGACTTCCCTTTCACTTTTCACTTTCATGCATTGGAGAAGGAAATGGCAACCCACTCCAGTGTTCTTGCCTGGAGAATCCCAGGGACAGGGGAGCCTGGTGGGCTGCTGTCTGTGGGGTCACACAGAGTCAGCAGCAATAATAGCTATTTTGGTAATCTTGTTTAGGAAATCTGTTTAAAACAGACTTCACAGAATTGTCTGAGTTGTCATCTATTAGTAAAGACATTTTACAGGTTTTGATAGAGTGAGGTAATGAATTTTTTAATTCAGGGTTTGTCCAAGGTGCTGAAAACTGACACTTGTATGTATGTGTGTGCATATATATATATCCAAAGGTGGTCTAACGGTACAAAAAAACCCACAACACAGCGAAGTTGTATTTGAAATAGCTCCCCACTCCAGTATTCTTGCCTGGAGAAGCCCATGGGCAGAGGAGCCTGATGGGCTACAGTCCCTGTGTTAGCAAAGAGTGGGACAGTACTGAGCATGCGCGCACTGATGCATGAGGTTAAAATCTGCAGCACTGTGCAGTGGTTTCCCTCTCACATGCAAACTAGTGAAATCAACTGATCCTAGGGAAACTGACTACAGCTGGGTAGACACACTCTTTATTTCCATTTCAGAGAATTTTCATGATCATTACAAAACAGAGTAGAATCTTAACCATTTAGAATGTGGGCCCTAAAGGAAACCCAAAGTATGACTGCTTGCCTCTTTATTACTATCATTACTAACAGCACTTTAGCATTACATGAAATGTCCCAAGTGTTACATGTTTCACTGGAGAGATATGTGTGTCTATATAAAATCAACAAACTGACTTAATTTACTTACATTTTTTGAATATAACATTCAATAATTGTATAACAATTTTTTCAGTTGCACATGGAATGTTTATCCAACTAGATCTACATCTATGTATAAACAACTCTTAATAAATTCAATAGATTAAATTAATCCTGAATATGTTCTCTCATCAAACTTAAATTAAAAATCAATAAAAAATAATACATGCTATGTATAAATTCAAAATGTAATATTTTGAGTGGATTAATAAAATTTCTAAATAAATCCCAAGAAGATATCATTAAGGAAGAGCAAAAGCCACCAAGAAGGAATTCCCCAGGTGTCACTGTCAATCATGAAAGAGTAACATCACTGAACTTCTAACAGATATTTAAGCTGTAATAAAGGAGGTTTATAAACATCACTATGCTGAAAGTTTGACTCTTAGAGGAAATATAAAATTTCCTTGCAAATTCAAGTGAAAATGTCACAGAATTAAGCAGAATATCTGACTATCCACAGAGCTATAAAATATGTGATGTTTGTAATTAAAAGCCTGCCAATATCATTCTGGTTTCTGAAGAAGATGGAAAAAAAACACTTGCTATTGTCACACTACTGAACTCAACTATAAGGCCTAGAAAAAGGTATGGCCCACTTAATTGACATTGTTGGGAAAAAAATAGCAATAGTAGGGTAAGGAAAGGACATGAGAATTCAAAATAGCACTGAGTTTTTGAATTCCTTAAAACATGTTTGACTTTTGAAAACGAAAATGCACTATTTTCTGGTGGTTTTCAGTGTACATAGAAATAAGACAACTGCAGCATAAGCATGTAGAGAAACCTATATGATAATAAGATTTCCATCTTAAAATGAAGTAGGTGCAATATTAATTTAAATGGACTTGAGCATGACAAGTATTTTAATCCCGAAAGCTCCCATTAAAATATTATACGACATGTACCTGAGTGCTCAGTCACTTCAGTCGTGTCCTACTCTTTGTGACCCCATGGACTGTGGCCTGCCAGCCTCATCTGTCCATGAGATTCTGGAGGCGAGAATCCTGCAATGAAATGCCATGCCCTCCTGCAGGGGATCTTCTTGACCCAGGGATAGTACCCCCATTTCAAGCATCTTCTGCATTGCAAGGGAATACTTTTACAGCTGAGCCACCCCACTGGGAAAGCCCAATATAACATCAGAATCACAGTGGATGCATTAAATTCAAGTAATAAAAGGTGTAAAAATAACCCAAAGAATGCAGAAAAGGAGACACATGAAAAGAAACCCAAATACCCAACCCAGAAATAGCAGAATATATATTTTTCTCAAGTGTGCAGCAAACACTCTTCAAGTCAAACCATATCCTGGGTCATAAAACTAAGACTACAAGTTTTAAAAAACTGTAGATTTACAGAGCATGTTCTCTGACCATAATAAAATAAAATTAAAAATGAGCAGCAGGAAGATAGGATGTAATATTCATACAATTGGAAATTGAAAACAATTCTAAAAGATCAATATGTCCTAAAAGAAGTTTAAAGTGAAATTAGAAAATATTTTAAATAAAAATTTAATATTTTTTAAAATTTTATACTTAAAGTAGTTCTTAAAGGGAAATAATTCTATTATTCAGTGTTTTAAAACAGAAATAAAAAGGGCAGTGAATCGATAAGCTAAGCTTTCACCATAAGAATTGGAAAAGAAGAGCAAGAGAAACCCAAAGAGTGAGTTTCTCGTAACTTTAGGATTATCTGTATTTCCTTGCAGTTCTTTCAACTTTTGTTTCATATATTTCTATTTCTAGGTACATAAATATTTGAAGTGTTATGTCCTCTTGATACACTGACCGTTTATCAAGAAATAAACTTTATATCTTGGTAATATTCTTTGCTTTGAAATCTGTTTTGTTGGCTACTATGGAAGCCACTTTAGCTTTCTCTTTGTTAGTGTTAGCATAGTGTATCTTCTGTGCCTTTACTTATTTATTTGCATCTTTGTTTTAAGAATGAGTCTGTAGGAGGCAGCAGAGAGCAATCTGACACTGCCTTTTATGTGCTTGATCAGAACACTTTACATTCAATATAGTTACTGATACATTTGCTGAAATATGCAACACTGATTTGTACTTTAAAATATCACTGAAGTAATGCTGAGTTTTTAAAGACTTTTAAGACTTTTCTCTCTCCTCTGTTTCTAACTTCTTTTGAATTAATTTCAAATTTTATCATTCTATTTAATCTTTTTTTGTGTGTGTGAGGACACCGCAGATATAACTATGCGTTGTGTGTATATGTGTGATTATTTTTATCTAAGTTTCCAAATCAATTCATTTCAATCTAGCAAATGTTGATTACATTCTTACTCTCTATAAGACACATAATTAGAACCATTCACTTTATTTATGTTCTGTTATTTTAGTGGTTGCTTTTATGCTGCTGGAATATAGCATAACGAATCATGGTCTTCCCTTAAGTAATATTACATGACTTCATTTGTAGTATAAGAACCATACAACAGTATGCATTTTTCTATGCAGCATTCCATGCAACATTTTTCTACTTTAGACCTCTCTGCTATTATTGCCATATATTTTGTTTCAACTTATGTTATAAGGTCAAAATATGTTGCTTTTATTTTTGCTATAGACTGATCAACTATCTTTTAATACGATTTAACTAAAATAAAATAGTAATTTTATCATTTGACCACAAAATTATTTTCTTGTGTAAGTCAAACAGCAGAAAATTATCTTCTCATGATTCTGGATACTAGAGTCTGTGGTCAGGATGTCAGCAGGTTCGGTTTCTGCTGAGACCTAATGCACGTTTCTCTGCATCTTTACCTGGTCTTCTGTCCATATCTGTGTCCGGATTTCTTGTCTCCTAAAAATACCATTCCTGTTGATTTAGGTTCACCCTAATGACTTCACTGTAATTTAACTAGCTCTTTAAAGCCCCTGCCTCTAAATACAGCAGACATTCTGAAATACTGAGTAAGACATTAGCATACGAATTTAAGGATAATGCAATGGGTTTCCTAACGCATTTTTGGGTGTTGTTCAGTCTCAAGTCCTGTCTGACTCTTCGTGACCTGTAGGCTGCAGCACGCCAGACCCTGCACTTCTCTGTCTCCTAGAGTTTGCCACAGTTCGTGTCCACTGAGTCGGTGGTGCTATCTAACCATCTCATCCTCTACTGCCCCTTCTCCTTTTGTCTTCAATCTTTCCCAGCATCAGGGTCTTTTCCAATGAGCTGACTCCTCACATCAGGTGACCAAAGTATTGGAGCTTCAATATCAGCCCTTCCAATGAATATTCAGGGTTGATTCCTTTAGGATTGATTGGCTTGATCTCCTTGCTGTCCAAGGGACTCAAGAGTTTTCTCCAGCACCACATTTCAAAAGCATCAATTCTTCGGCACTCAGCTTTCTTTATTATCCAACTCTCACAGCCATACGTGACCACTGGGAAAACTGTAGCTTTGTCAGTAATGTCTCTGCTTAATGTCTCTGTTTTCTAAGTTGGTCATAGCTTTTCTTCCAAGGAGCAAGCATCTTTTATTAATTTCATGGCTGCAGTCACCATCTGAAGTCATGTTGTAGCCCAAGAAAATAAAGTCTGTCGCTGTTTCCATTGCTTCCCCATCTATTTGCCATGAAATGACGGGCCCAGATACCGTAATCTTACTTTTTTGAAAGTTGAGTTTTAAGCCAGTTTTTTCACCCTCCTCTATCACTCTTCTTAAGAGACTTTAGTTCCTCAACACTTTCTGCCATTATAGTGGAATCATCTGCGTATCTGGGGTTGTTGATATTTTCCCCCGCAATCTTTATTCCAGCTTGTGATTCAACCAGCCCGGCATTTCAGATGACATACTTTGCATATAAGTTAAATAAGCAGGATTCAATATAACCAGCTAATTTTAGAATCCATTTGTCACCAAAAAAAAAGACACCTGAAATTTTTATGTGAATTGTGTTTTATGTGAATCTGTACATTGGGGAATATTGCCATCTTGATATTGTTTTCTG
Source organism: Madoqua kirkii (assembly GCA_006408675.1). Classification (NCBI taxonomy): domain Eukaryota; kingdom Metazoa; phylum Chordata; class Mammalia; order Artiodactyla; family Bovidae; genus Madoqua; species Madoqua kirkii. The sequence continues at coordinate 17,179 of SJYC01072701.1, forward strand.
ATCCAAAGCCTGTGTGTGTTTACATTTATTTAGATGGCCCTAAAATTTCTTTCAATAAATATTTGCAGTTTTCAGCATATGTTTGACTTTGTTTTGTTAAAGGTTTTTCTAAGTAATTTATTCTTCTTTGTGGTATTATAAATAACACAGTTGTCTTAATTTTATTTTAAACTATTTGTTTGCTGATCTGAAGAAGTATATTTGATTTTGTATTTTGAGCTTGTATTCTGTAACTTTAAGGAGATTATTTTAATTTGTTTGCATGTATGTTTATGCGAGTGTATGTTTGCATGTGTGTATTGCTTAGAATATATAATGGCATGCTGTATGCATGTAGAAATGGTTTTCATTCTTTCTTTCCTGTTTCAATGCCTTTTGTTTCATTATCTGGTCTAATCTCCCTGAGGAGAAGTAGTGGAATGATGTTAAATAAAAGTGGTAACTTACTTATCTTGTTCCTTAGGAGGAACTAGTCTGTCTTGGAATCTCTGCCATAAACTTGAGCTATATCAGGGTGACTGGAGTCCAGGTTGTGGACCTGCCTTATTGTTGTGGGTGTTCTTGGGAAGTGAGCCCTGGCTCTCTTAGTTGCATTTGCTGACATAGAACTTGTGCAGCAGAGCTCCTTAGTATAAGAGTTCCTGCCGTGTGGTGGCCCCTCTAAAGGTGCCCACAAAATTTGTTTATGTTGCTTTTAATTATTTTAGTTTTGTCTACATATAGATTTCCACTTAATACGATTGTTCTAAAGAGTTCCTGCAATGTTTACTTTTGTGGAGGTCTCCTGATGTATGTAGTAAAAATGAAAGTTGCTCAGTCCTGTCTGACTCTTTGCAACCCCATGGACTACACAGTCCATGGAATTCTCCAGGCCAGATTACTGGAGTGGGTAGCCTTTTCTCCACGGGATCTTCCCAACCCAGTTCTCTCACATTGCAGGCAGATTCTTTACCAGCTGAGCCACAAGAGAAACCCAAGGCTAATTCAATATTTGTATGTTTAAAAAATTTTTATTTTACCTTTGTTTTTTAAATGTATTTTCATTGACTAAAGACAAGTGATTGCTTTTTTTCTCTTCTTTTAAATTTTCTTTCCTGTACTTAAAGTGTTCCTCCACTATCTTTCTATCTTGAATTATTTTTAATGAGAAGTTTGCTGTCACTCTTATCGTTAATAGCTCCACACTTATCTGTTTCCCTCCACACTTAGGTATCTGTTTTTACTCCCTCTGGTTGCTTTTATTTATTTTACTTTTTATGTAATTTCTATTGGGCTATAGTTGCTTTACAATATTGTGTTATTTTCTACTGTATAACAAACTGAATCAGCTGTATGTAAACATATATCCCCTGCTTTTTTGGATTTCCTTCTCATTCAAGTCCTCTCAGAGCACTGAGTAGAGTTCACTATGCTACACAGTAGATTTCATTGGTTATCTATTTTATATGTAGTATCAATAGTGTGTGTGTGTGTGTGTGTGTGTGTGTGTATCAATTCCAGTCTCTTAATTCATCCCCCCCTTTCCCTTCTCTATTTTGTATCAAAAGTTTGTTCTGTATTTCTGTGTCTCTCTGGTTGCTTTCAAGATTGTATCTTTATCAGTGTTTTTAAAAACTGAGTTATGAGAGATGCTAATGTGGCTTTCTTCATGTTTCTTGTGCCCAGATTACATGGGCCTATTTGAAGCACCTATTTGGTGCTTCACATTTTCATTAAATCTCAAAGACTTTCAACTCTGTCTTCAAATATTTCCTATGTCTCCTTTACCTTCTCTTGTGGATACTTTAATTACACACATATTAGGCCTTTTGAAGTTTTCCACACTGCTGATGCTCTATTCATTTTATGTTAAGAATTTCTTTTTCTTTTTTTGTTAATTCTGTAGAGTCCTCTTTCCATGTCTTCAAGTTTATGGATCTTTTTATCCACAATATCTAATCTGCCTTAAATTTTATCCAGTGTATTTTTCATCTCAGATACTGTACTTTTAATCTCTAGAAGTTATATTTGGTTATTTTTAACATCTTCCGTGTCTTTCTGTATGTTGAAGTATTCCTTTGTCTTCTTGAATGTTTGGGAAACAGCTATAATAACTACTTTAATATCATTGCCTATTCTATCATCCTTGATATTTGTGCCAATTTCACTTAATGGTTTTCTTTTTCATTTTGGGTTCCTGTTTTCTTGCTTCTTTGAATGGTTTGTAGTTTTTACTGGTTGTCAGATGTTTGAATTTTATTTTTTAAGGTGTAAAATATTTTGATATTCCTATAAGTGTAACTGAGCCTTTTCTCTGTGATACAATGGAACTACTTAGAAACAGTTTGATACTGCTAAGTATTGCACTGAAGCTTTCTTTGAACTGGAACTGCTTTTAGGACTAATTCTCCATTCTTTCTAACCCCTTTTCCAATACTCTACTCAATTCTCCTTGGGATACAAGTTTTTTCATCATGCCTGCTGAGAACAAGAATTATTTCATGCCCTATATGAGTTACTGATCCCTTTAATCTTTTCTGGTGCTTCATTCCTCAGTTCAAGGTTATATCTTTACACACATGTGCTGATCTATATTCTGCTGAAGATTCAAGGGGACACTGTAGATTGCCTAGGTTTTCTTTCTATACTGTTCTTTCCTGCAAACTCTTACATACTTTGATAACTCTAGATTGTTCGCTTCATCTCTACCATTTAGGGAGATCACCTGGGTAGACCTGAGCTTCTCCTAACTTCAGCATTGCCTAGAATTTCACTCTGACGTATAGGCAGAGAGAAATGTTTGCTTCCTCTTTCTGAAGAATTTCTCTCTCTCTCTCTCTCTCTGTCTCTGTCTCTCTCTCTCTCTCTCTCTCTCTCTCTATATATATATATATATATATATATATTTGCCAATGTCTTGAATATTTTTAATATAGCTGTTTAAGTGGTCAAGTGGAAGAATAAGTATGTCTATGTTACTCCATTGTGCTTGCAACCACATGGACTGTAGCCCACCAGGTTTCCTTTGCACATGGAATTTCCCAAGCAGATATACTGGAGTGGGTTGCCATTTCCTATTCCAGGGGATCTTCCAGACTTATGGATGAAACCCTAGTCTCCTGCATTGACAAGTGGTTTCTTTACCACCGAGCCATCTGGGAAGCCCCCTACCCCGTGCCATGTTACTCCATCTTGGTTAAAAGAAGAAATCCCAGTGATAACCAGAAATAATATTAGCTGGAAGTTGCAAAGCTCTCTGTTTTTATTAAAATGTACAAAACTGATAAAGAAATATTAGATATCGGGGGCACAATGTCTACTTCTTTCTTTCCCCTACTGGTGTAATCTAGTGGTTCAGACAGCCCAGGGTTCAGTTGTCCGGGCCTTCTTAGAGTCTGTATTCAAATGATAATTTGTCATAAATTTTGTCATAGGTATTTCTTTATACATATTATTAAATGGCTTACTTCCAGAATTATTTGTGGATAATAGATTACATATTTCACAAAAATGTTTTATCTAATGGAGTAATTGCTTACCTCACTTTAAAATATTACAGTATTCATATAATTTAATGGATTAGATTAATATAAAGATGTGTTAAAAAGCCAATGATTGAATGGCATTTCCAAAATATTATGTAATCAGAAGTGAAGAATGTTGGATTCCATTTCTTTGCTCTCTACTCCCCAGCTATGTGAGTTATAAATATCTTTAAAAATTTTTTAAACTCTTTGGGTCAAATGTCCCATAATTCTATCACTCTTCACCCAGTACACTGTTTTACCTGTTTGATTGTTAAAATAATTTTTGTTTAACTCTCTAAAACATTAAATGTCTCAAATTTCAATTAAATGAAGGACTAAACTTGATGAAACCTTAAGTGTGGTTGCAGCTCTAAAAATGAGATTGCAACTATCCTTCTGTAGATGAGAAACCCTAAATATATGCGATCATTTTTTTCTTTTTTGGTCTGTGAAGAAGTTGAATCTCTTTAATGTTTCCATGTAATATAATAGGCAGTTTCCGTCTTCCTATTTCTTTTTTTATTTGAAAGAACATAGAATATTAAGATGGTCATGTTCATCTCAACTACTTCTGGCTATAATTCTTCACTGTATATAAGACTGCACTTACTGGGCCCTCCTGCCATGTGACTAGTGCTGACCAGTGATTTGTAAGCAGAAGGAACTGTCATTTTAGAGACAGACCATTTAACTTCCAGCTTGAGACCCACCACTGTTCTAACTAACGTCTGACACAGTGATTGACAATGGACAAAATGTTGACTGGTGCCAGTGACCTCAGGCAGAGACTCTTTAGCCAACCAGTGATAAATAAGCAGAAGACACAGAAAGAGTATATTCATTTTTGCGAGCCGTTGAGATTGGAAGTTACTTATTACCATAACATAGCATCCGGACTGATCTACTTATATAAATAGAAAAAAATCCAATAAAACAAAAAATAAAATAAAAACTTTAGATAAGCTAATGGAATGATCTGAGGAGTAAAATGTTCAAATGCTTTCATTCAACGTTCTACTCAAATCTTGCAGTCTGAGTGTTTGAATCTTTAAAATGCAGATTTTGACGTTGTGTCCAAAACTAAATATTCAGCCTTAGGCATGAGAAAGTGTGTTTAGATGATGGTAAGGAAAATATGATGGAGAAGGTAATGGCACCCCACTCCAGTACTCTTGCCTGGACAATTCCATGGATGGAGGAACCTGGTAGGCTGCAGTCCATGGGGTCGCTAAGAGTCGGACACAACTGAGCGACTTCCCTTTCACTTTTCACTTTCATGCATTGAAGAAGGAAATGGCAACCCACTCCAGTGTTCTTGCCTGGAGAATCCTACGGATAGGGGAGCCTGGTGGGCTGCCATCTGTGGGGTCGCACAGAGTCGGACATGACTGAAGTGACTTAGCAGCAGCAGCAGCAGCAAGGAAAGTATGAAGGCTTTGAGAATCTTAAATGCAAGTTTACCTAAATACAGTATAAAGGTTGATATTGTTGCATGAACAGTAAGATGTCTCTTTCAGAAAAAAAAAATCACAAATAAGTCAGATACTTAAATCGCATATCTCTAATTTTTTTTAATTGGCTTATTCCTATTTGTGAAAGAACCACTTTTTGTGGAACCAGTGAAATTGCAAAGATAAATTAATATAATTATAAAAGAATGGTGGTTAAGTATGTTTATAATAAAGACTATTGTTAAACTACATATATCTTTAAATTGCCCAGTTATTAAATGTCAATAGTGAATATCAGAAAACATATATGAGATGTGTATAAGAGACAGGAATTACAATATAACCAGCTAATTTTAGAATCCATTTGTCACCAAAAAAAAAGACACCTGAAATTTTTATGTGAATTGTGTTTTATGTGAATCTGTACATTGGGGAATATTGCCATCTTGATATTGTTTTCTGATCCAAAGCCTGTGTGTGTTTACATTTATTTAGATGGCCCTAAAATTTCTTTCAATAAATATTTGCAGTTTTCAGCATATGTTTGACTTTGTTTTGTTAAAGGTTTTTCTAAGTAATTTATTCTTCTTCGTGGTATTATAAATAACACAGTTGTCTTAATTTTATTTTAAACTATTTGTTTGCTGATCTGAAGAAGTATATTTGATTTTGTATTTTGAGCTTGTATTCTGTAACTTTAAGGAGATTACTTTAATTTGTTTGCATGTATGTTTATGCGAGTGTATGTTTGCATGTGCAGAATGTTTACTGACTGGTTTTTAATCAACTTTTAAAAATGCCTTTAAGATTTGTCATTTCTCACAAATAGCCTAAGAATTTATTTCTTTTGTCTCTTTGGTACAGTTAAATTTAAAGATTTGTTTTTCCATTCACTTAGATAAAGTATTACTTAAAGAGATGTGTTCATTTCTGAGCCATTATTACTCTCCAAGTTAATTTTATGAAAAGGCTTATTTTAAAATAATACACAATATGAAATGCAATAACAGGCATTTTCACCTGTGGTCCTATAAACTTAATACAACAGTTTTAAATTATCCCTATTTTCTTTTCATAAATTTGCTACCTATATATAAACATATAAATTGTGTCTAACTTCATTTTACTTATTTCTTCAACACAGTTCCATGTTGCCACATTGTCTTCTAATTTCACAAATTTCCCATTCCCAGCTTGACTTGAAGTTAAATCTAAAATACACAGGTTGCAGATTCTTAACAGAATTCTGGATATGCTTCAATATTTCTAGTAATGATAAGAAGCAGTCATCTGAACAATAGCTTAGCCAATGCGATGGCTGACTTTGAGAGTGAATTCAGTTTCCTTTGGAGCAGCTTAAATGCTGGGATGACTAAATATAATTTAATCAGTTCAGGCGCCACAACAAACAGGCTGGCTTTCCTTAGAGTAAAAATCAGATCAGCACTCTCATTATTTTTGCTCAAGCTATAACAGTCTCCAAACTTTCTTCCTTTCATCTTTGCTGTCATCATTTACCCAGATGTCAGAGGAATTATAAACATTATCCTGTCTTCCCCATCATTAACAGTTTGAGAAATACTTCCCATTGACTGCAGTCTAATGTCCAGATTTCTTAGAATCACTTTCAAGATCCTCCATGATCTGTTTTCCACATACAGACTCATCTATAAAGACATCCCTAGTTCTTTCAGACAAATTTAGTCATGCTTCCCGTGGGCTCTTCAGTGCCTCTGTGCCGTCTATTATGTCCCTTGTCTCATTTGAGTCTAATCATTTTATGCATCTGTCCACTGGTCTGTGTATCCTTAAGGGAGGAAACTGTAATTTATTCATCTTTTTATCCTGTGTCTCTCACTTTCTCTCATGCAGTTCGTGTCTCTCTTTGTTTCTAGCGTCTTTCACAGAGGACTTGACAGATAAAATAACAACTGTTAAAACAACGGCAGACTTCCCTGATGATGTAGTAGTTAAGACTTCACCTTCCAATGTAGGGGATGTGGGTTTGATATCTGCCCTGGAACTAAGATCCCACATTCCTCATGGCCAAACAACCAAAACACAAAAAAGAAGCAATATGAGAACAAATTCAATTCCACATCAAAAAATATATATTTTTTAAAAGCAATAATAACAGCAACATATAATTTTAAAAAGCTATTATCAAATATAATACTATATGGATTATCTAATTTAATTCTCTTTCACAAATTATGAATACATTATGATTTTTTGCTTTTACATTGTTACACATGAGAAAACTAGTCTTATAGAAGTTAAATAACTGACCCATTTTCACACAAGTGCCAAAGCCACATTTAAACCTCAGTAGTTTAATGTATTGGAGAAGAAAATGGCAACCCACTAGTGTTCTTGCCTGGAGAATTCCAGGTATGGGGGATCCTGGTGGGCTGCCATCTATGTGGTCACACAGAGTCCGACACGACTGAAACGACTTAGCAGTCACAGCAGTCTAATGTATAAAATGTGATTTTTCAATATTTGAGCAATAATTATAATGAGTGAGTTTTCAGTGTAGTCTCATTGAAAAAAATTACAGGCATCTATGTAAAGAAGGTAACTTTATTACTAATAGTCTACTTATTAGATTAAGGCTATATTTAATGTAATGTGGGTACATGCTCAGTGACGTCCAACTCTTTGTGACCCCATGGACTGTAGCCTGCCAGGCTCCTCTGTCCATGGGACTCTCCAGACAAGAATACTAGAGTGAGTTTCCATTTCCTCCTCCAGGGGATATTCCTGACCCAGGGATCATCCCCAAGTCTTCTGTGTCTCCTGTGTTGGCAGGCTAATTGTTTCAGATTGGTTTCCCCTAAAGTAGACTCTCAGACACAATTTGATTGCAGCAGTTTTAAAGAGATCATCACAGAGTATACTTGGGCAAGGAGAGTGAAGAGGTAAGACAAGGAAGGGAAATCAGTCCGTCAAAGATCCCCATCCTGATGCTTATCCCTGTGGGCACCTGAGGCACCATCTTGCTGGAAAACCATTGCGATGATACAGAAGACACCTCAGAGATGCTTCACTATAGAGCTGCTTTTCCCAGCTTCGTTGCCTGACACTTGCCCTATGGCTTTCATTTGCCTCTGAACTTTTGACCTGCCTTTTATCAGAGATGAAGAAAGCACTCAGTTGACTATCTGCTGGTACTTATGGTAAGACCAACTTGCAAGTGCTAGCATGGCGATGCTGTAGAGACAGTGGCGATGCCCTGGCATCAGTGCTGGAGCTGTTACTCATCAGCTTGTGCTTCCAGTAAATCAGATCTTTATTTGAGCTATAGATAGATAGATAGATGATAGATAGATGGATAGATAGATGGATGTTAGATAAACAGATAGAGGGATGATAGATGAATGGATGGATGGATAGATGGATGGATGGATAAATGGATGAATAGATAGATGGATAGCTGCATGGATGATAGATGATAAATAGTTAGATAATAGGTAGCAGACACATAGGTGATAGATACACATACACACACATGTACATACATAGACAGCTAATTGTGTATGTCATATACCACTGGTGTGTTTGTTACTGAACTCAGGTTCAGTTGCTCAAAAGCCAATCATTTGAGAAGCAAGTGTGAATAGACAGGAGAAGTGCTTTAATCAGAAAAGCCAACAATCTGAGAAGAAGGTGGATTTGTCCAGAGATCAACTCTGAAGATTCTACTTGGCCATGACCAGTTTTAAAGGGGGAAATGGGGGAAGAATCTCAGTGAATCTATCAGAGCAGGATGTTAGGTTCTGATTATTCACCACTGCATGAACATCTCTTCTGATGTTATCTTGCCTGCATGATCTGCCTGCAGGGTTACTAAAGGGGCTGCTGGAGTAGAAAGCTAGTCATTTTTTAGCTAGTTTATTCTTCATCCTTATTTCTTTTTATCTAGGAAAAGAATCAGCAGGTTAGACAAGGCATAGTGTGCATTCAGGAGAGCATAAGCCAGGAGTTAGGTTGAGTTGCTAAATGATTTTAATTGGAGGCTAGTTACTTTACAATATTGTGGTGATTTTTGCCATACATTGACATGAATCAGCCCTGAATGTACATGTGTTCCCCATCCTGACCCTCCCTCCCACCTCCCTCCCCATCGCATCCCTCAGGGTCATCCCAGTGCACCAGCCCTGAGCACCCTCTCTCATGGATCAAACCTAGACTGATGTTCTATTTCACATAGGATAATATACATGTTTCAATACTATTCTCTCAAATCATCCCACCCTCGCCTTCTCCCACAGAGTCCAACATCTGTTCTTTACATCTGTGTCTCTTTTGCTGTCTCTCATATACTAGAATTGAAAGAATTAGGGTCTTTTAAGGCTGGAAGAGAACAGAAATGAGCAAGCAGGACAGGGAGCAAAAGATCTGTTTTCATGTTCAACTCGGTATCATTTAGAAACTTCAAACTTAATGTGGTCAAAATTGAATTCATCTTTACCCTCAAGTCTTGGAGCCCTCAAATGTCCCTCATGAACTGTGTTCTTATCTCCGTCTGTATTTCATACATCAGTTGCCAATGTCCAAAACGTGGGAGTCCTCCATAAATGTTTCCTCTAGACAGTTACTAAGTCATGTCAATTATTTTCCTAAATATATCTCAAGCTGATCTTTTGCAAGTCCCTTTTAACTCTCACTTGCATTTCTGCAGTACTTTATGAATTGATTCAGGGGCCCCACTCTCAAATGCTTGTACACGTCTACATAGCAATTCCCCTTTAAATCTTTGCCTTTTACCAGTCTGTATCTCCTATTATAACATAAATATCTTAAAGTCAGAAACTTGGGTTCATTCTCTGTTTTATCTCCACTTTGCATCCCAGCTAAGAGTAAGCCAGTAGCAAATCATTGTGAACTGAACACACGAATGAACACAAATGAACTGAACACACAAATACTTTCACATCCCTTATATAGAAATTACTTAAAATATTTTTATGAGCAAAGGCTTTTTTGCCCATAATCAGTCTTCCATCCTCATAAGTCTGCCTATTTTTCTGAATGGATTATCTATAGCTGTTAAACATATCTTTAAATCCTGAAGCCTATTGATTGCTTTGCAGTCCCAACCTTTTTGGCACCAGAGATTGGTCTCACGGAAGACAATTTTTCCATAGGTGACATGAGGGAGATTGTTTTGGAATGATTCAGGAACAGTAGGGTCCATGCTCCTAGAAAATCTAATGCCACTGCTGATCTGAGAGGAGGTAGAGCTCAGAAGGTCATGCAAACAATGGGGAGCAGCTATAAACACAAAAGAAGCTTCACTTGCCCACTGCTCATCTCCTGCTGTGCAGCTGGGCTCCTAACATGAACTGGTCCATGGCCCAGAGGTTGGAAACCCTGCTAGAGTGTACTGGTCTGAAAACAGCTCTTATTTAAAAAATAAGCAAGCAATGTATACAGTATCTCCTCTAGATGTTAAAAGAATAATTTTCCTCTTGGGAATATCAGTTACATTCCCAGATCATTGTTAGGTATGATGCTTGATATTTTGATATGTTAATATTGGATGTTTTCATATTTTGATATATTAATATTTGATGTTTTGATATACTATTACACTGAATATCAATATTCAGGATAATACAAAACTCAGTATTAAAAAAACTAAGATCATGGCATCCAGTCCTATTACTTCATGGCAAATAAATGGGGAAACAATGGAAACAGTGACAGATTTTATTTTCTGGGGCTCCAAAATCACAGCAGATGGTGATTGGAGCCATGAAATTAAAGACACTTACTCTTTGGAAGAAAAGCTATGACCAACATAGACACCATATTTTAAAAAACAGAGACATTAATTTACCAACAAAGGCCTGTATAGCTAAAGCTATGGTTTTTCCAGTAGTCACATATGCATATGAGAGTTGGCCCATAAAAAAAGGTGAGTGCCAAAGAACTGATGCTCTTGAACTGTGGTGTTGGATAAGACTCTGGAGAGTCCCTCGGACTGCAAGGAGATAAAACCAATCAATCGTAAAGAAAATCAGTCCTGAATACTCATTGGAAGGACTGATGCTGAAGTTCAGTTCAGTTCAGTTCAGTCGCTCAGTCATGTCCGACTCTTTGTAACCCCATGAACTGCAGCACGCCAGGCCTCCCTGTTTATCACCAACTCCCGGAGTCCACCCGAACCCTTGCCCATTGAGTTGGTGATGCCATCCAACCATCTCATCCTCTGTTGTCCCCTTCTCCCCTTCTCCTCCTGCCCTCAATCTATCGCAGCATCAGGGTCTTTTCCAATAAGTCAGCTCTTCATGTCAGGTGGCCAAAGTATTGGAGTTTCATCTTCAACGTCAGTCCTTCCAGTGAACACCCAGGACTGATCTCCTTTAGGATGGACTGGTTGGATCTCCTTGCAGTCCAAGGGACTTTCAAGCATCCTCTCCAACACCACAGTTCAAAAGCATCAATCCTTTGGTGCTCAGCTTTCTTCACAGTCCAACTCTCACATCTACACATGACCACTGGAAAAACCATAGACTTCACTAGATGGATGTTTGTTGACAAAGTAATGTCTCTGCTTTTTAACGTGCTGTTTGCTAAGTTGGTCAAAACTTTCCTTCCAAGGAGTAAGTACCTTTTGATTTCATGGCTGCAATCACCACCTGCAGTGATTTTGGAGCCCAGAAATATAAAGTCAGCCAATGTTTCCACTCTTTCCCCATCTATTTCCCATGAAGTGAGGGGACAGGATGCCATGATCTTAGTTTTCTGAATGTTGAGCTTTAAGCCAACTTTTTCACTCTCCTCTTTCACTTTCATCAAGAGGCTCTTTAGTTCTTTTTCACTTTCTGCCATAAGGGTGGTGTCTTCTGCATATCTGTGGTTATTGATATTTCTCCTGACAATCTTGATTTCAGCTTGTGCTTCTTCCAGCCCAGCATTTCTCCTGATGTACTCTGCATAGAAGTTAAATAAACAGGGTGACAATATACAGACTTAATGTACTCCTTTTCCTATTTGGAACCAGTCTGTTGTTCCATGTCCAGTTCTAACTGTTGCTTCCTGACCTGCATACAGGTTTCTCAAGAGGCAAGCCAGGTGGTCTGGTATTCCCATCTCTTTCAGAATTTTCCACAGTTTATTGTGATCCACATAGTCAAAGGCTTTGGCATAGTCAGTAGAGCATAAATTGATGTTTTATGGAACTCTCTTGCTCTTTCAATGATCTAGCAGATGTTGGCAACTTGATTTCTGGTTCCTCTGCCTTTTCTAAAACCAGCTTGAACATCTGGAATTTCACAGTTCACGTACTGCTGAAGCCTGGCTTGGAGAATTTTGAGCATTACTTTACTAGCATGTGAGATGAGTGCAATTGTGTGGTAGTCTGAGCATTCTTTGGCATTGCCTTTCTTTGGGATTGGAATGAAAACTGACCTTTGCCAGTCCTGTGGCCAGTGCTGAGTTTTCCAAATGTGCTGGCATATTGAGTGCAGCACTTTTGCAGCATCATCTTTTCGTATTTGAAATAGCTCAACTGGAATTCCATCACCTCCACTAGCTTTGTTCATAGTGATGTTTCCTAAGGCCCACTTGACTTCACAGTTCAGGATGTCTAGCTCTAGGTGAGTGTGAGTGATCACACCGTCATGATTATATGGGTAGTGACGATCCTTTTTGTACAGTTGCTCTGTGTATTCTTGCCACCTCTTCTTAATATTTTCTGCTTCTGTTAGGTCCCTATCATTTCTGTCTATCAAGCCCATCTTTGCATGAAATGTTCCCTTAGTATCTCTAATTTTCTTGAAGAGATCTCTAGTCTTCCCCGTTCTATTGTTTTCTTCTATTTCTTTGCATTGATTGCAGAGGAAGTCTTTCTTATCTCTCCTTGCTATTCTTTGGAATTCTGCATTCAAATGGAGCTCCAATTATTTGGCCAACTGATGTGAAGAACTGACTCACTGGAAAAGACCCTGATGCTGGGCAAGATTGAAGGCAGAAGAAGGGGACAACAGAGTATGAGATGGTTGGATGGCATCACTGACTTGATGGGCATGATTTTGAGTGAGCTCCCGGAGTTGGTGATGGACAGGGGAGCCGGGCGTGCTGCAGTCCGTGGGGTCACAAAGAGTCGGACATGACTGAGTGAACTGAAATGAACTGAATGTTGATATAGGAAAACACCTTTGTCTCAGGTCTTTGGGTTTGTTGAATGGATAACTCTGTCATTATGATAAGATGCACTGAATTCCTTTAGCTCTCTTTTCCATCTTTCTTCATTATATGTGAAAGCACCCATCTCACTATACTCTTGGAAATCACTGACATGTATGTTTCATATATTGTTCTTTAAAATCATTTTATGTTGTTCCTAAAGGAATATGTTCCTTTGTGTAAGTCACTCAGTCGTGTTTGACTGTGACCCCATGAACTTTAACCTGCCAGGCTTCTCTATCCTTGGAGTTCTCCAGGTCAGAATACTGGAATGGATTGCCATTCCCTCCTCCAGGGTATCTTCCTGACCCAGGGATCAAACATGGGTCTCCTGCATTGCAGGCAGATTCTTTACCACTGAACCACCAGGGAAGCCCTGGTTCTTTAAGGAGCATGTCTTTTATACGGCTTTTATGCCCACTTCATGGTATCATTTTGATGGTTTTTTCCTAGTTCTCTCAATTGTATTTGAAAACATCAAAATCTACCATTTTAATAAATATTTTTATAATTTTTAAAATCTGAGCTCAAAGAAAGTGATAATAAAGTGACAAGATAGAAAGAAATGTCTATATTTTTATGTTTAAATTATTTGTCTAAAAACATGTCATTTTATTATAGCTTCCAAGATAATTTTTATATTTAATTGCATTATACTAATATTCTATCATCTGAAGCTGTAAGATAATATCTATTTTATATCCACAGTGATATTTAAGTTATCCTATTGAGATTATAGTAAAATAAAGTATTGAAGTAATTGACTGAAATCATATTGTAGGTAACGTCTTGAATATTCTGGTATGTTTCTATGCATACTGGTAGACTCTATGCATGCTTCAAAATTTATACTTTGTTTTTGTTTTCTTATCTAAATTAAACAGTAGCCATTTCTGGCAAAAGACAAATTATTAGATGTTCTTGCTTTTAAGCAAAAACTGTTTCTGTTTCCAGTTTTTTGCTCTCTCTTTTGTCTTCAGGTTGTCCATGTCAGGAAAATCACTGAATTTTGATAATTGATTAAAATTTCATTCTGTATTATTCTTAAAGTAACTCAAATGTTTCACCAACAAGTGAATTTATTATCCTTCATAAAGCTTGGGCAAATATGACCAATGCTGAACTAAAAATTAAATGAGATTTGAGACCCAGTTTTCTGATCTATTTATAAATTAGTTAAATAAATCAAGAATATTGAAAGCATAGCCATGACATATATTAAATTGCTTGTAACTATGCCCAGAGTTAAGACCTACTTCCTATTTGACATCTCAGATTACTTCACAGTGATAACAGAAATATGAGATCTGTATAGTTCTCATAATGAATGTCATAGTGTCATGATTTGAATTTTACTGTAGTCTCAACCATGAGGTTGCATCAGTATGTGATTATTTAAGATTAAATTTTCATTTCTTTCACTTTAAGTGTCTTTTCTCCCCTAGAGCTTTAAACATTGCCCAGCCATGGAGGCAATAACCAACTTTAACTGATTATTTGGGCATAAATATTACAGAAGTTAAACTTCCAAAACTTCCCAGAAATCCACCCAAACATTAACCACGTGCTCAATGGAAATGATGTTAATACATAAAATTTGTCCTCATTACTATTAGATCACAATAGAGAAAATATATATTAAGAGCATGACATTTCAGTGCAGTTCTCACCTTCTTTTTGAGCCACTGGTATAGAAAAGCATAGATGAAGTCAGTATACAAAGGAGGGCACAGCTGAGGAAATTATGGCAAAATCAGCTCAGAATCACTGGAATAAACTAGTCGTCTGGTTTTATAGTACAACAGAGCTTCTTATTATTTAACCTTGTTAAATAACCTTGAATAACCTTGTTGAATCGAGACACATTATCTGTACCTGAATAAATGTGAAATTGACACATTGAAAAAACAAAAAAGAGAGTGAGTGTGAAAGGGAATCATTAGTAAATCCCAAGAATGGGTAGAGTAGCTATAATGATATAGAAGCTCTGGCTGGGAAATCATTAGGCAAAGTCTAATTTTCACAGTTGTCTGATGACACAGTGAGTCAATGGCAACATAAAATGTACTACCGCTTTGCATCTGACATAGCCTTGTCCTCCTCTTTCAAATCCAGCTGTAAGCACAAGATGTACCTGGAAAGGCTGCCAAACACCAGCATCATTATCCCATTCCTAACGAAGGCTGGACTTCCCTCCTCCGGACGATACACAGCATCATCAACCGAACCCCAGAGAGTCTGATAGCAGAAATCATCCTGGTTGATGACTTCAGTGATAGAGGTAAGTCACTGTTGATACCATTTTATGTGATTCTATTATCACCTGCATAATTGTTATAGGCTTTTAAAATAAGGCAGAGGATGATTACAATGGCTTCTTGCTGATTCTATCTGAAAGGTGATTATAAAGTTTTGTCTACGCTATGGTGATGTGATTTTGTAAAATGTTGGCCAAGGGCAAAATGAAATGGATAAGTTATTGGCATCATTTGGGGTATCTGTAAGAAATTTGCATTGCATTTCTGTTGTGAATTAGACAGGTGTTGGCAGAATGCCTTAAGTTCTATCTTCAGCTTTAGAAAAAAAACACTGTGAAATATGGTGAGTACATATGAATGGTGATATATTCCAGTAGAACCATAAAACCTGTTTCCATTTCTGAAAAAGATCTGCTCTGTTGTTTACTAGCAAGATGGTTTCTCCGGCTGTGCTTCTGTTATTTCATAAATACTGGAAATGGTAAGTAACACAAAGAAATATTTTGACTTGGCGATGTTAGCTATTTTACTGGATCTGAACAATAACAGCAAAAGGGCTTGGAGTGCAGAGTATTAGAAAATTTAGCATTGTTTTACTGTTTTTTACTATTCTGATGAGCACAATTTGGTTTTTAAGTCAGAGGAATACGATTATAGAAAGTTTCTTGAGTTAAGGATTTGATAAATCATATTTGCTCAAAATATAGGAATTATTAATACTACATGATAAGTAAAATCTTTTTATCTTGGCTGGTGGACAGGCAGAAACTTTTTCTAAAGACATTCATCTACCTTCTGTTTCTTTGTATGAAGGAGTTTTGTTTAACTATACTGTGTGTGTTTAAGAATGGCAGTAAGTAAGTTTGTCTATTTTTCCTCATCTTACAAGAGAATGCATCTCGAGTTTCTATGAATTAATTGAAGTTTGGGAAATTTCATTGCACACAGAAAACTATTCTTCGTAGTACTTAAAAATTCTATGAAAGTAAAACCACTTGGTGCGTTAGCTTTGAGGTTTCTGCAATGTTATTGTCTGCAATGATTCACTTCAAATACTGATTCAGGATTCGTGGTCTATTTGTATCTGTTGAAGTTTATCTGACAAAAAAAGTTGTCTGTTGTTCTGTTAACTACTAAACTACCAACTTGGTAATTCAGGTTGATTTCAAAGTACCTTTTGCTTTGCATTTTTTAGGTAAATATGTGTTAAATAAGTATCTAAAAAGTATTTAAAATTAAATGTACTCATTGAATTAATTTAAATAACACAGAAACTTCTCTTTTTTTAATTTTAATTGAGGCTACTTGTTTCAAAGTGGTCATTATAACCTCAGGCTAAAAATGCACATTTCATGTGTTGAAGCTAAAATTTTGCTTTTAAATAAAAGAATGAAAAAGGGAGTAAAGATCTGGGATGGTAGGTACATCACCAAATAAATGATATTTTTTGGTTGACTGGTACCAAGAGAAATAAGAGATATCTGTAGAGAATTTTCTACATAATTAGCTTTGTCTTGGTAAAGTATGTCCAACAACAGAATTTTGACCTGAGGGTAATAGAGAGGAAACACTTTCTAGCAGTAAATTGTGGTTTGTAGAGAATTATTTTGTCGAATATTCCTCAAAGGTACTTTCCAATGGAAAGTCCTTGAAGAGGGAGGAAAGAGTGGTCTTGATTTTTGAATTTCTGTGGAGTAGCGACTCTGATGGACAATCCCTTTTATATAACATGTTCCTGGAAAAGAAATGTGTTCAGGATGGTCAATGTCAGTGCTTTTCATGAAGTAAAAGAACACAAATAGTATTAGCTGGGAGTGTGGTAGTGATTTTGACTTTCCTAGTGGACATTTTTAAGGAGAATCATTATGTTGCAGAAAGGGGGACCCCTTCCAGGGTCTGAAACTGGACTCTTGTCTAACGCTCGGAAATAAATTGTCCAAGGAACACATGTGCTGATAAACAAGAGATTTTATTGGGAAAGGGCACTCAGGGGCTAGGGGGTGTGTGGGGGGAAGCAGTAGGCCACGTGGCTTGCAGTCTCAGGTTTTATGATGATGGGATTAGTTTCCAGGTTGTCTTTAGCCAGTCATTCTGACTCAGAGTCCTTCCTGTGACCCCTTCCAGGGTCTGAAACTGGACTCTTGTCTAACGCTCGGAAATAAATTGTCCAAGGAACACATGTGCTGATAAAGCAAGAGATTTTATTGGGAAAGGGCACTCAGGGGCTAGGGGGTGTGTGGGGGGAAGCAGTAGGCCACGTGGCTTGCAGTCTCAGGTTTTATGATGATGGGATTAGTTTCCAGGTTGTCTTTAGCCAGTCATTCTGACTCAGAGTCCTTCCTGGTGGTGCAAGCCTTGTTCAGCCAAGATGGATGCCAGCAAGAAGGATTCTGGGAGGTGGTCAGACATGTGGTGTCTCCTTTTGACCTTTCCCTAGCTCTTCTGATTGGTGGTGGCTTGTTAGTTCCACGTTCCTTACCAGGACTTCCTGTCCTAAAATAACTCATGTAAATGGTTACTATGGTGCCTGGTGATTTCAGTCAGTGTGCTTCCCCTAACAATTATTTTAATGCTTTTGTAAATCTTTCCTTTAGTTATTCTATTCCTGGGAGTGATCAAGTGGAAAGTATTTTAAAATCATGAAACTTTCAAAAGGGGAAGTTTTAGGGAATATTGCTTTTCATTTCACAAGTCTGATGATATGTGTAGGAGTAAACTTTGAAAGACATGATAAAAATACCTTAATAATATTTTATATTATATCATAATTCTAAAGGTTATGAAATAAGAAAGACCTTCCTTTCAAATTTTTGTTTCAGAATACAGAATTCCGTCTGATAGAATGTTAGGGTTCATGGGCATCCCTGGTGTATGGAATAGGAGAAATGTTGCTTTCAAATTATTGTTTCCCGTTACAGATTCTCATCTGATAAAATATTGGTGTTTTAAAGCATCACTGTCACTTTCTGAATTGTGGGAAGTCTAGAAAATCAACATAATACGCACAGGTTAGAATCCTCATACTGACAATGAACTGTATGACTTTGGGTAAATGAACCTCTTGGTGTCTCAAATTTCTTTAACAAATGTGGACAAGTGACTCAGTTATCTAAGGTATCCAAGGAGGTTGTGATGGAGACCTCTCTGGCTGATAAAGGAACTGTGCTCTGTAGGAGAGCAACTGTTCTCAGTTTCTGCCTGATGCTGTTGCTGCTGCTGCTAAGTCACTTCAGTCGCCTCACCAAATACTGACCTGAAAAACAGCATCAATATTCTCCATACTCTTGTGAGGAGACCCTTTCAATTTAATCAAATCTTTTTACAAGATTAAATCAATCAATCAATCATTCTGTCCATCCATCCACCTACACATCTATCTGTCCCCTCACCATCCCCAGGTGCAGAGTCCTACCTTCATAGAAGGCATATGAAGGCAAATTGTAGTCATTCATAACATGGTAGAAAAATTAGTACTGCATTAACACTAAAAAAAAAAAAAGTTTTACCAATAAGTAGGTAAGTTACAGATATTGAAGAAAAAAATATAAATTTTAAAATTTCAACACAAAGAGGATAAATAGAGCATATTATCTTCCTAAATTATGTCTGTGACCTTAATGTTCATCAAAACTCATCCAGGACTGTTTTTACTATTAGAAGAGGAGGAAGATATCCCCAGTCATCTCATACTTACAGGGCCTCAAAGACAAAGAAGTTTTCTCTGCTTATTAGTTAGATAGGATTTATATCCACATTTTTAAAAGCTATTATACTTTATGATTTTTTTTGCTATAACTCAGAAATAAGACGGTTTTTTTCCCACCAATTCTTTAAAAATCAAGTATTCTAGACAAATTATAAAGTATAAGAAAATCTAGGGGATGTTTTGTTCTCCTTCAGGAAATTATTTCTGAAACATTACACTTCATGTTTATTTTCAGAAATACATTCTAGCTCCAGGTCTGTTTCCTATGCATTTTAACACCTTTGCCCTACAGCTGTCTGATTCTCTAATGTCCTTTAGCTACAGGTGATAGTATTTTGGTGAGACTTAATCAGACATTACTGTTTTCTGCTTTATGTCTTCCAGGTCAATAGAACAGCTACAGCTGAAAAAACAGAGCCAACATGGTAGCCATGTTAATAGCATGACTGCAATATCCCTTGGAATTCATAGTTCCAGAATCATTCTGATTGTGAATTCTTTAAAACTTGTTTCATATCAATGGAGAAAAAGGATAAAGTATTTTCAAATTATAGAATTGTTATAAATATTACAAAATGATTTTTAAAAATCAGCTTGGATTTATCCAGTTGACCTAGTTATCAAAATGAATTAAAAAAAAAAAAAAAGGAACATGTGAGCACTCCTTGGTTTAGATATTTTCTGCAGTGAGCTTGGTAAACAGAGTGTTGCTTTAGCCTCAAAATGTAAGCTTACTGTCTATAAAAACAGGAAGGTGTAGGACTGCAGGTAAAATTTCAAAGCCAACACAGTTTTTGCTGTCTGAAGCTCACCAAAGTTAACATTTTTTTTTTTTCCTAATAAGCTCTCAGAAATACATTTAACAACTTAACTTGAGGCCTCTAACAAAGCTTCATGATAACTTTAAAGCAGACTAATCCTAGGCTTATCTCCAAATTCCAGGCAACCTTTGCGGCATCCACATGGAAAATGTTGAAATGTGTGAACTAAGCTGCAGCTTAGCCTCAGAGACTGGGCATATTTGAACCTGACCATTCTCTAAACTTGGTGCACTTAGATGCATTCAAGTTCAAACCAAGGGAACTCGCAGGAGAGCTGCTGACACACTTCCCTTAACACAGGTGGGTGGGGGTGGGGTGCTACTGTGCCCTGGACATTGTGCACAGACACACACGCATAGTTACACGCACGTGTGTGCATGCGCACATGTACACACACAGAGAGACACAGACACTCTGGTGCCTGCTTGTTTCAAACTTCCTGGATAGAAAGAGAAGGGAGCTGAGTGTCTGAGATTCACAAACACCTATTATTCTCCATATTCTAGTTAGAAAGAAAAGAAGAAGCTTGAAACCTTCCTATCTTAGCAAAATCAGCAACCTTAATGAAATCCAGTTTACTCTTCCCTGAAAAGCATAGGTCCTCACTCCTCAAAAAGTGTGGTCCTTGGACCCGCAACATCAGGATCACATTGAGACTTGTCAGGCTGGCAGACCCCCAGGCTCCATCCAGACATACCAGAATCTTCATTTCAACAAAATCTATGTGTCACTGTTATGAAAATCAAGGTTTCAGAATAACAGTCATGTGTCTCAGAACTGGGACTGACACTTGTCAGCCTGGCAGAACCCCAGGCTCCATCCAGACATATCAGAACTTCATTCCAACAAAATCTACACATCACTGTTGTGAAAATCAAGGTTTCAGAATAACGGTCATGTGTCTCAGAACTGGGACTGATGCTTCAGTGAGTAATATAGCTGCATAAATAGTTTAACTTCAAAAACCTTTTGTTTCTTATCCATACTATTATGAAATACATTTTTCAATTTGTTCTTATTATTTAGCATTTAATTGATGGTGGATTTATAAATTTATAAGGGGACATTGGGATGGGAATTCTATAGTATTACATCTACATTATTTTATGGAACATTTGTGGGTACATTTATTTGAAAAAGTGTCAAAATTTTCACAAATCTGTAGACATTTACTCTGCCTTCTTATGGACTCATTTTACAACAATTTTATATTGAATTTCAGGTTACTGCTGTTACTCCTCCTCAGCCAAACGTCATTCTTTGTTATACAAATGTGTCTTCCAATATTTTGCAGGTCTATTTTGCTTTGAAGCCATTTTAAAATGTTCTTGTCAAATTTAGATACCATATGTATGTGTATAGCCACACATACATACACATGCAGTTTCTTTAAGGTCCCTATTACCATCAAAATCTTAGATTCTTCACATAGTTAAAAGTGTCTGTAAAATACTGAAAATGTTTAAGTCATTTTACAAATGGTATTGACGCATCTTGAATTCATGAATTTCAGATTCTGTTTTACTCAAATACTCTCCTTTTAGACTATTAAGGAAAGTTGCCATAATCAGACAAATCAGTAGGCACAAGTTTTACAACTATTCAAAGTTGAAAGATATCATCAGCATGAAAAGATTGTAAAATAGATGGAAAATGGTAATGTACTTCTATTTTACATAATAAGACACTAACATTAAGTGCATATAAACATTCAGAGATGACAGTCAACAAAAATGCATGTGTGCTGGTTTTCTGTCAGTCTACGAGACTGCAAGACAAGCCATTTTCATGTCTCAGATTTATTGAGTGCCGGTCATAGTAAATGAATCTTGAAATTGTTTAGATTTATTATTCAGATTTAAGTGAAAAGATAATTGCATTTTAAAGTCAAAATATAATATTAAAAGCTAATAAGTAGCAGGAACTGAGAAAATGTTATAAAACTCAATTGCATTCTTTTCTATTTAAAAATTTGGTATCATCTACTCTAGAACTGAAGGAAAGATATTGATTTCTGATATTTGCATATCATGCCATATAATGACAGTTCTGTTTTAGTGATTATTTAGCATTTATCACTGCAAGTGTGTCCAGAGTACAGAGGGGTACTGTTTTCTAGGGCATGAATATAAATGTAGAGCAGTTGCGTGTTATCAGTATCAGAGGAAAACCAGCATGGCAATTTCTAAAGAGCTGTGCCTTATTCACTAAGTTGTGTCCAACTCTTTGTGACCCAATGGGTACAGCACACCAGGCTCCTCTGTCCTTCTCTATCTCCTGGAATTTGCTCAAACTAATATCCATTGAGTCCATAATGTCATCCAACCATGTTATCCTCTGTCGTACCCTTCTCCTGCCTTCAATGTTTCCCAGCATCAGGGTCTAAAGAGTATGTTTTGGAAATTCTAAAACACAAAATCAAGTCATAAATGAGTCTGTTTGTATTCATAAAATAAGAGTCCTACTCATCAATGGCATAATATGCTTTAATATAATCTGTCTTGAAAGACAAAGCACTCCTAGGATTTCTCATCCTCTTTGTTGTTCATTGTTGAGTCATCTGCCTCTCTGCAACTACATGGACTGCAGCATGCCAGGCTTCCCTGTCCTTCAGTATCTCCCAGAGTTTGCTCAAATTCATGTGCATTGAGTGGGTGATGCCATTTAACCATCTCATCCTCTGTCATCCCCTTCTCTTGCTCTCAGTCTTTCCCAGTATCAGGGTCTTTTCCAATGAGTCAGCTCTTCACATCAGGTGACCAAAGTATTTGAAGCTTCAGCATCAGTTCTTCCAATGAATATTCAGAGTTGATTTCCTTTGGGATTGACTGGTTTTATCTCCTTATAGTCCAAGAGACTCTTGAGAGTCTTCTCCAACACACAATTCAAAAACATCAATTCTTTGGCACACTTTATGATCCAACTCTCACATCCATATGTGACTACTGGAGAAATCATAGCTTTGACTACAAGAATGGCCAAGTGATGTCTCTGCTTTTTAATATGATATCTAGGATTGTCAGCTTTCCTTCCAAAGAGCAAGTCTCTTTCTTTCTCTTTCCTTTAAATTAAAATACAGTCTCACATGATATAAATGTCCATGTAAACTAAGGACATATCTGACGCATTAATTAGAGGTATGTGTCCTTGTTGAGCCCCATCTTTACTGTAAAATTCAAACTAGCATCTTGTTGCTCTCTTTTTTTCAGTAGAGCAAGTAAATAACCCCTCCAGTTTGGAGGATTTTTCATGAGTGTTATAAATGCTCGTGAGGATGACAACCCTCATGATGACCATTGGAATGCTTTCTTTATTCAAGTAAAGGCTAATTATTTTAAGTAGGTACTATTTTGCAGATCAGGATAAAAGTTCTTGACATACTATAAAGGCATGTGTTATTCTTGATGAATTGTTTCATTAATTAGTCTTTATATGACTGGCCCTAGAAGATTCAAGCTGGTTTTAGAA